>JAUTCZ010043078.1:0-12504 GCA_032273805.1 Melanodrymia brightae | reverse complement strand
ACGAATTGTGTTGTAAACAAATAACTTGTGAATTTAAACCCTGTAACATGGTACGGTAAATACATAAATAAAACGGCCCGAGAGAATAGATAGATCTATGTTCTTTATTTACCCCAACCTATTATGAAGAATTGTTTACAAGTCATAAAGAAGCATAAAGTAGTTCGGCGTGACTCTAAAAATATTTGTTCATCGAGGTATGAAATTTTTTTTGTGGACGGCTCGACTAATCAGATTGCAGTAAACACTATAACGGAAAAATAATTAATTTATATATAAGTAATAATTACTGTGTCCCTAACATGCTTGCTTCACCCTCAGACTGTGACGGTGGCTGACTGCACACGGACACGACACGATAGAGAGCATAATTATTAGAATGACTGTAAACCTATCATCTCTACGTTGACAGTTTATATCTCAGTTCTGATTTAAAATACAAAAATGACTTTCTGTGTAACAAATATTAAGTAGTGCATAATTTTAACTTTTAAAAAGCACTGTATCATGTACATATGTACAAAAATGGTATTATAATTAGTCGAACTCAAACAAGCGGCTTTAATACTTAAGAAGTTATATATAACACTTATATAACACTAACAGTTTCTTTAGGTTAGGTAAAATTATTTATTATATTTATTATGAACATATTGCACATGTCAGTTTCTGGATTGTTCGCACAATGAAGAAACTTGATGACACAGAAAAAGAACATTTTTTACTGATTATTGTGGACTTTTTCATATTTAAACTTAAGGCAGAAAACAATCGATGACGGATTCGAATGAAAGCATCTTGACAGTTTTAGCGCTCTGTAGCCTCTAACAAAATCTTTCAGTTTTGTTGTATAACAGGTTGAAATAATAGTTGAGTTTAAGATGGGGCCACTATAAGGGTGTACATAATACTATTGTAACACGTTTTCGGCTAACAGGTCCTTTTTAATTATTAAAATTACAATTTAGTTACATTTTCTTGTTTGCTACATTCATATCTGAATAAGTACTACTATCTAATGTTAGTAGTAAAGCTTTCTATATATATATTAACTAATATAAATAATATAGTCCTTGGACTTTTGTCGACAGTATATTGTTAGGATATTTGTAATTGTAGCAAAAGTCTACGCTATATTAAAGGTACATGTACAATGGTGGGTGATGAGAAATTCACTTTTTAACAGGTTTAGAATTTAGATGCTATAATAATTAATATTCTTCAACATTATTTTTGTTATTATTTATAATTTATTTAGGGCATATAATAATAATTATAAAACCACATAGTTATATGTGACTGATTTGTGTACATGTATTTCACTCATGAATGTATTTTGTGCTGAAAACCCCTCTGCCTTCAGCATTGAGATTTCTCGGCAAAATTGTTTTATGATCCAGGAAAGACTGGATTTTCTATAATAATCAATTCTATTTCTATAAGAGTTATTCTATGTAAACATGAATTACTGTCTCCATTATCCATAATGATTGTTGCCATGGCACATAGACTTTGTGCAGAAAAATTGCATTACATAATACTGTTGACTACACATGACTAATGCTTCATATTTGGACTTGCCATAATATTATATAATTATATTAATATAGTATATATAGATTTTATTTAAAGTATTATTTTAATATCAGTCTCTCATAATTCTGTATGGAGTGGCTTGTGTACTTTTATTCCTGTATTTTTGTATTTTAATGTTTTTAAACCTGTGTACACATGGTGAGACTTTAATAAAAAAATATCTGTCTGTCTGTCTGTCTGTCTGTCTGTCTGTCTACCATTTTGGGAGTTAAGTAATATTTGAATTGTCTCTTTTATTCTCTGAAATTCTGTTGTCACAGTAAAGAGCAATGTAGCTATTACTAGTTTCCAGTGGGCAGCTGTGATAGAAATCAATAAAGACTGGGTGCAGCCTTGGAAGGATGTTGGTGTGTACAACAGTTGGATATGTAATGGTGTAAGGATACAGACTGACACTGTGTGCGTAATGCAAAACGTAATACCTGAAGTGTGTCTACACCATCTATTATGGATCCCCAGAGAAATGATTGCATTTTCTGCATGACCTGCTAATCATTTTAGTATACCTGCTCTTGACATTGATATCTATTCATAGACTCAGATTGTTTATGTGGTTGCTATTAGCAACACTGTTGGTCTGATCAAGACTAAGCAGTTGACATATGTAACATGCCACTGAAGAGAGATGTGGTCTCATGGGTAGTGTTGTGAATTGACAAACTAGGTCATCTATTATATTACGTATTGGACATTTGATTTCCAGTGTTGTTCATGAGTATATGTCTGTTACATGGTTTATGTGTTTTTATTTGTAACTGTGTTAATATGGCGTCTGCTTGTGTGATCTGTGTGCATACGTGTGTATGTGGGGTCTGCAATTGAGATGTATTGGCTTACAGAACACTTGAGTTGGCCTAACATGATTATACAAGATTTTCATTTTGCCTTGCACCCATTATTATTTAACTATACTCACAGAACAAAGTAATCACACTGACAGTTTTATAAACCAAAACAAATACTAGTTCTGTAATAAAAAACACAATTCAGTTTAATAATTAAATAATGAATTAAGTGATAATTTTAGGATTTTCTCAGTATTAGTAGAATACTTTTTAGTCAAATTACCGTTATTGATATTTTTATTACTTAATTATTTTGGTGTCAATGAAAAAGTAAACATTTTGATATTACCGGTAAGCTTGTTTTTGAAAACAATTTTAATTATAGCCTCATTTACTCTGGTTAGGATTAAGTTAATAATTTATTTAAGTGTAGTTCATCTATATAAGCCCTGTAATCACTGTTACAATATATGAACGTTGTAATCTGAATCAGGTTTGTACCTGTACTTACTTGTGTCACAAGTGAGTAATCACATACACAGTTACACACATGCATATTTGTATGTACATTCATGAACCTATTCTCTTTTGGAAACCCATACTCTGTATGTAAGTCAGATATGAGTGTCACAAGAGATTATTTTGCTTAGCAGCAGCACAAATCATTCTTTTGTCCAGGTCATGCTTAAAAAGTCTTTAATAGGATATCAAATCTACTACAGCTTGTTCTGGAATTTGTTCAAGATTTGATATACCGGTATTGTGTTTTTTTCTACTAAGATTATTCAATCATTTGTGGTTCTAGATGTTTGTGGTTACGTGTGACTGCATGTATTCAATTTTATATCAGCAAAGGTCACTAAATCTACAAACTGTCAGTCGTGGCTAGATTATTTTCGGTCACTTCTAGAAATATTTGTCTAACACGGACCTGTGACTTTCTGTATACAGAATCTGACACATACAGTTGATTTGTGCCAAGTTTGGGAACGGTTGTTGTTGTATATTGTGTTTTGGTCTACATGTAATGATAGACTGTTGTCAATGACTAGTTACTGAATGTATTGATGGGATGTTCAGCATCAGTATGTGCGTGCACTGGGACAGGGAACTATATGAAGCTTGAGACTGATGGAAACGAGTTTCAATGTTCTGATGAGGTAAATCATTCACTATCTGCACACTGTAAAATATTGAGTTGTCCTCTTCTTGTGTTCATTCTATACCGTTGAATTTAGATTATTTTGTCTTTTTTTTCAAAGATAAGAGTCAGTATAGAGGAGAAAGAATAAAATGTTGAATTATATGCTCGATGATAATGTCTTTGATATAATCTCATGATGATGAACACTGACAGTGACAGTAACGTATTGTTTGATAAACTCACAGTTCTTATAACCAGCCAACTGTTTATTCATCGTGGGGTGAACACTTCCATGCAGTCAGGTGCTTAATTACTGATTGACAGCCGATGCCACAAGTACATGTATTACCATAACCGTGCATGCCTCCATCATTAGACTAACCCATGCATTCTAATTATATTGGGCCTATCTACTTGACTATTTTTACCTGGGTTATTCGTCTACATTGAAAATAGCGGGGTTGAAATAATGCAGAGCTAAAAGTGAACCCACGTTTGAACCAGGTTCAGACTCCACTGTTAACCGGGTTATATTTAACTTCTTAAATATCGTAAACAAAATATCAATGATGTCATAGAGATGCACTTTTAACTCTGTTAAAATAAATGGCGTTATCTTGCTTAGCAATGTGTAGATACAGCACAGGTTAAGTTAACCAGTGTTATTTTTCTGCTGGGTTAAAACAATGCCCGTGTAGAGACATAGATGGCTATATTATTTTACGTTCATAATTTTGCTTAGCTAAGGAAATAGAACTCTTTTTTTTTTTAATAAATAATGCTATCATTATTTGTTTTATACAGGAAAAGAAACAGAAAGAAAAAGAAAAATTACAGAAAAAGATAAAGAAAAAAGATAGCAAAAGTTCTGCTCCGTCCCAGAGTGGTTTTTGTCTCGAAGACTTCCCCACATCTAATGACAATCCTTTTATCCCATCGTTTGTGGAGAAGTGTATCACATACATAGAACAAGAAGGTAAGTAATGTCCAGTTGTGTTCAGTATTTTTATACCCCCGATTCAACGAAGTACAATGTATACAGTATTTGCCTTGTCCATCTGTGTGTGTGTCCGCTAGGTTTTCACAGCATATCTTCGATACCAATTGATATAAGGTCATCAAACTTTGAGACAATACATGTAGGGATTACGGTGAGTCGCACACCAAAAGTAGGCCACTGTGACCTATATCTTGAACATAGAAAAAATCTAGGTTTCCACAGCATATCTCCTACACTAATTGATATAGGGTTATCAAACTTAGTATGTGAGTACATGTAGGGAGGGCGTGGATATCTGTGTAGCCCCTTCGAGTTGCATCTAGTTAAAATTACCTGTAGTTTGTATTTTCATTGTGTTACATATATCTTTGTGTAAGTCATGTCCTTTACTTCCATGTTTGAGATTTACTCACATAATTTCAACAGTGTCCTTACTAATTGGAACTGTTAAATTCATGGCTGTGTTGAGTGCTTTACATTTTCAATCACATGAATGAATACGAGATTTTATCATTTAAAATTTTTTTTTTTAATTACACCCTTTCTACAGGTCTTCAAGCAGAAGGCATTTACAGAATACCTGGAAATAAAGCACAAGTCGATCTCCTTGTTAGCAAAGTTAACGAAGGTAAGTTCCATATGGTAGAAACAAAATTACTCTTTCAGAACTTATATTATATATCTTACAGCTACAGTCATTAATAAAAAATTAGAATGAGTGTCAATGTTTTCAAGGAAGCACATCCTAAACAATTGTAAGAATTTTGTCATAATGTTTTCATAATGTCTGAAAATTATATTGGTTCATCTCGAAGAATAACATATTCTCTGTGAAATGTCATCAGACATTTATCCAGGCATTCAGCAGTACTGAACATAGGTCCCTTCCTAAAATCAAATGTCACTGATAATTCAAAATTTATAGGCTGAAAAGTCCCAATTTGATATATTTGATAATCATTACTAAAATTGTACTCATTTTTCAAATCTAATCAGCCGTGGAACCCAAGTAGAAAATCCTGGATACGTGCCTGGTCATACGGTTTGCTTGTAGCTTATTTGTATTGACATCTACTAAAAATATTATGATTTAATATATGGCCTGTATTGTAAGTGTGATGCTTTCTGTTTGTTCCAGACCCCAACGTGGACATCTGTACTCTAGAGATCCAGGTGAATGCTGTAGCGACAGTTCTCAAGGGTTTCTTCATGGATCTAACAGAACCTCTTATACCTCAGAGTATTTATGATGAGTTGATACATGCAGCAGGTTAGTGCAACATTCAAATAACACTACTACAAGTCCTCTCCAAAGCAAGTGTTCTTTCTGGGAGAAAATACATATATAAAATACCCCTTGCTGCTCATCAAAATAAATAGCCTATTTGTTTCTTGTCCATTCAGCCAATAGAAGAAGCCAATCTACAAAATGGCTGTCGCAATATTGTTTTTGATTTTTTGTTTAGGTGATTTGTTATATTACCTGTGTCAAAGTATATGACAAAACCAACATTTAGTGAAGTAAAATTATTTATGTAAATAGATAGGTTGACTTGAAGTTTTATGTTTGCAGGTGTACCAGGCAAGAGTAGTCGGCTGCTTGCATTGAGAGGTGTCTTCAAGAAATTACAACAGCAAAATTACGAACAGAATTTTCAAGTGCTCAAATATCTTATAACACATTTATACAGGTAATACAATCTCAAGCTGATCATAAGATGTGCTTTGTATACAGTTTAACAACCTGTCATGATTCGTCAAGTATCCGATGTATTTGTTTCGTGCTGGGGTGTTGTAAAACATCAATTCATTCATTCATTCATTCATTCATGATTCGTCAAGTGATCATGTGGTTATCTTCTGTTTTGTTTTCATGATTCCTGTCATATGACATACAACAGGTTTCAACAAATCCACTATCCTAATGCACCAAGCATCTGTTTCCTGAGTTGCTATTCATCAGTTTTTATAGATAGTGGGCATTTGATTATTTTTAACAAGCTAATTATGGGTTTTATGATTTGATGATCTATATCAGTGTTTATAACATAGCAAATTTAGTTTTATTGTCAATGCGTTAGTGGAGTCTATAATCCAGACAATTTGTGATGATAAAACATCATGTCTACAAATCAGAAAATACAGTGGTTATCCCTATTCTAATTTCTACTGTTCTTTTTTGTTTTTGCAATAATTGTAACTGTCTGAACATTACAAACTAATACATTATTGTATAATATTCTAAACTTTATTTTAATTTAATAAAAGATGAATAAGGGTAGAATTATAAAGTATGCTGATGAGTAACTTGTTCTTTCTCTTAGGGTTACAATCCAGTCTGAAGTGAACAATATGGACAGTCAGAATCTAGCTCGGTGTTGGTGGCCCACTGTAATGCGACTAGACATCACATCATACGAACAGATGAGACAGTATTCGTGCTATGCTGTGGACATAATGCAGACATTGATAGAACAATATAGCTTCTTCTTTCATGGAGGGGACGAAGTTTGAGACCATATCATTCATACTTCAATTGTTTTATACTCATGTGATGTCAAGGAATTGTTTTTTAAACATTGAAATAATCTGCCACAAAAATACTAGCGTGTGTGGCTGATTGAGTGATTGCGGAACATAGTTAAAGTGCTTCAAGTTTTATTTACCTTGCGACCAATGGAAGCCTACATGTATTACACAGACATTTGACATTTTCAAGATGATGAGTCATATCAAGCCTTGACATCCTGCATTTATTCTTTTTACTGTATTAGTTGATCTCTGCTATTCATCGTTCCAGTTACATGATAAATTGTACCATAGCCAGCTGGTTAGAGAGTGTGAAATACTAGGTATAAATTTTCTGCCTGTAGTTGTTGCATTGAATAGGTTTAAAATGTGAAAATTCATGGGAGATGCAGCATGGAAAGCAAAATGGTGAGAGAATAGCTCTGTACGTGTTATAACATTTAAAAGTATTAATTGTAATGGTAATTAGAAACAGATTTTCTCATTAAATTGTATGTGTCCTGTCTGACAGTAACCGGAGTTGTATATGACATATAAGGCTGAGATCAGCGACATTCAAAAGCGATTATCAATTCGTTATTAACAATTCTTTTTTAACCTAAATGGTAAGTGAATAACTGGTTGAGTCCTTTATGGTTGTTGCAAACAAAAAACAATGGAATAAATTTCGTGACAACTATCAACCGTTCGAAATACATGCTATAAGGCCAGAATTTAAAAAGTAATTTATTGTAACTGAAAATTGGCGCGTTGCCTATTTTTTATAAACCTATAAAATATTACTTAAAAAATCAAAAAATTTATCATCTAGCTACTTGTATCGGTTTGAATTACAGCATCAGGGCCTGCAGAAGAGGAGTGGGGTTCATGCCCCCAACACGCCCCCCTCCCCCTTCAGACTTTTAAGCCTGAATACTAGTATATGTTTTAAAATGGCATAATGATGTCATTAATCTATTTATTGCATTCTGTTCTCAATTCTATACATTGTTTCTACTACAGACTAGAATTAGTACAATGAATTCTAATTATTTGTAATGGTAATAGCTATAACCGCTTCACTGTTATCCCCTCTCCTGCCTGGGACTGCACAGTTCAGACACTTTGCCTTATTGTTATGACCCAATGGCTCTGTTAACATTGATGTTGTTCCGTTTATTTATTAACCATAACCATGCACAAATATGCTTCCAACACAGCTACGTTTTGTTCTGTTGCTTTTCACACCATTGTTTTTATTAATGTTAGGTAATTTTGACATTTTAACCTTCAATAATTATAATAATATTATGTGTGTGAAACTGAGGATTTCAGAATGTTTGTATGTACTTAAAATAACAAGTATAAATTTCAAATGACAACTCTTTCGCTTAATTCCTAAATATCAATGCCTTCAAAAACAAAAACATATCCATCATTAGAGTTAAGTATAGGATGAAGATTTTTGGTACTAAAATCATTCTATTTAACAAGTGAAACTAACCACAAAACCAGCATAATTAGTGAAACTGCTGCCTATCAACCCTGATGCGTGTAAAAAAAAACACCAATCAAGTGATTGGTTTATAGTGTCAATGACGAAAACGATGTATGTGTGTCCTGTCAATAGATGAAGTGACAAACATGGAATCCCCTATCATCAGTGTGTCTAGAAAGCCAGGCAAATATCTAGAATATATAACTAAAAGAGTATCTAATGTCTAGAAATGTTGTCAATGTGTATAGAAGAGAAATGTTAAGAATGTACATAGCAAGAAGTGTGACATGCACAAGGCACATGTAGCTAACAAAGACAGCAGTGTTTGTTTTATAGCGCATCCAGTAGGGAAACACCAGATTTTGCCAAGAATTGTAGCTTGCAAAGTTACGCAATCCATGAATGTAATGTACAGTTTATGTATCTGATGAACAAGACAATTCTTTATTCCTACCTAGCTAGTAAACGTTTAATTCAGCCAACACTAAAGACACCATTTGATTGCCAGTTATTATTAAAGAAGACCTCTTCTAGACCAGTGTCCACAACTGGTTTAACAAAGGCTGTGGTATGTGCTAACCTGTCTGGGAAAGTGCATATGAAAGATCCCTTGCTACTTATCAATTTGGGATAACAGGTTTCCTCTCATACTAACACTAACTTCTGTCCTGGACAGGCAGTTGAGGCAGCTGGAGTGTGACCATGACAAACGTGCTTGAACCTTAATTGGATATAAGCACATAAAATAAGTTATAACTATAACTGAGCTAATGGAAATTTCAATTGGGACGAAACGATCCTGAGGTGTGAACTGGTTTTAGGGCGAAATGATCCGGATTCCTCCATACTATCTAAATTGTACAACAGCGAAGAGTAATACCTACAGGCGGTATTGAGTATTTCGTGTTAAACTTAAAATAGGTGGTGGGCGACGTGCGACAGGTTTTGCTGTGTCTCCACACTTATGGTTTGTATTTTGATGACAATATTATCATTATTTACAGGAACCTGATGGCTCAAGGAAGCTACAGGGTGAAACTCTGATGAAAAAGATTAATTTTGACACAGTCTCGGTTAGTATTTATATGAGGAGGATATAATTAATGAGATGAAAGTAATAATGATTAATGTTGACACAGTCTCGGTTAGTATTTATATGAGGAGAATATAATTAATGAGATGAGAGTAATAATTATTAATGTTGACAGTCTCGGTTTATTAAGTCAATTAAGTCCTGGCTATTTACAATTTAAAATACCTACAAGATACGAATTATCCCTTTGGAATATGATTGGGAAACTTGTACAAGCCTGATGGTACATATAAATTAAAATATTCACATATTGTGTGATAAAACAGCAGATTCAAGCGAAATTACGTTTATCACAGCGTTTCCTTTCTGTTCCACCTGTAGTTTGCATTATATGGTGTTTTGCAGGTGAATGTACAGAGAATTGTGGTCGATGGCGTGGGCCGCACCAAAAACGACATCATTGTCAACGAAGTGCAGACAATATTGGCGGCTAACAATTTTTCTGAGGTGTGTAATTTATGTCATTTTGTTTTGTTTAAACTGCATTATAATTTACAATATAGATTTAGGGAGCTTGCATAAATTTCAATGTGTTTCACAATTCGAACTCAGTTATTTCAACTGATTTGAAATGTATATTAATGTGATCATCTATTTCATAATACACTGATTAGGCGTATCATAAAATATTGTTTGTTTCCGGTTACCCGACCGACCCTAACTTGTACCTGCAGACCCTAAATCTTTTTTCGTATGTCCAAATTTAAACACACAAAAAATAACATCGATTTCCACGAAAACATTCCAAAACTATTAACACCCATCAACACCTATTTAATATCCATACATAAAATTATCTTCCAAAATAGAATGTTTTTCCTACCTACCTACCCTATATTTTTCCAACATGTAATAGGAAACGAGTAACTTTTTTTGTTCGGCCTGAACAATCAATGTGTCCCAAAAGTGTCGTTAAACAAACAAACTTTATCTATGTGATAATATGACCTGATTGCACAGGTTGTGAAGGCATGCACAGTTACGTGTCATCTGCTGTAAATCACTACGGTGTAAGCATCTTACTGTGACTCCCATGTCACATCAATGGCGATATCGGATTCCACTAAAATATATTAATTTTATTTATCAGTAAAATATATTTCAACCGATGGCTGATGATTTCACTGTTTTGGGATCTCATTAAAATGTATTCATTTCCTGTCTTTTGTTGTTTTTACAGATGGTAAAGAGAAGCCATGAAGTGAAATTAAGATTTGAGCGTCTTGGACTTTTTAAGAACATATCCATTCTGATAGACACATACAAAGGTACATATAATTTTCATCATCTAATTATTTTATCAGAATACTCTCGGGTATAATTTTATATCTGACATCTAATACACCACAAAATAATATAATCCTTGTTTTCACTAAATGTAAATAAAATGTTGTGCAATGTGACTATGACTTTGTTATACATGTATGTATGTAATTACAAGTAAATGTTACCATGTTGTATTGTGGTGATATGGGTCATTTTAATAACAGCTAAGAGCTAGAACTGTGTTACAAATAGCATTAGCTTCACAAGCACGGTGGAATTTGACTTAAAACTGGGCACTGTGGCTTTACTAGAAATGAAATCTGTTCAAAATTATTCATCGGTCATTACTTCAATCACAATGATAGCTATGCAGCAGTGGATAGAGCTTCAAGTTCACAGCTGGTAGGTACTGGATTCAAGTCCTATGAGGGCAATTGCTTGTGGTGTTATAGATGGATAATTTAATAACTATTTATGATTTGTAGGCACTGATGCCAAAAAGAATGGCTATGAGGTGACATTTGAAGTGATGGAACTGAGGCGTGTTGCTGGTGGAATCAATACTTTAATTGGAAACACACATGCTAACTTGGTCAGTTATGTTCACTTAATATTCTAGTGGTAGCAATCAATTGTTTGTTTCTGATTGATTATCAATTTTTGATAAATTTATTAATTTTTAATTTACTATTGAAATTGTAATGAGGAATTAACAGTTTAGGCAAAACAAAAATTTCAATTATTCAATCACACATCAGCTGTTAATATTAAAATTTGCTCCTTTTATCTTTCATAATGTATGACTTGTATAGTTTGCAAAGGGTTCACACTAATGGCTAAACATTTTTAGTTATGGCTAAAAGTGTTAGGCTGACAATGTTTTTTTATTAATTAGCATCTTTTTACACATTTCCTGTAAAAATACTTAAATTGTTTGTAAAATTGGCTAACTGAAAATCTTGTTCATCGTGAGCCCTGTTCATTAGTAATTGTCTAGAGTAGGATGTAGCTCATTGCAAGAACATCTATTTGAGAAGCTTGAGGTCGAAGGATCAATCCTCAGTGGACGAGTTGGGTTATTTCCCATTCCAACCACTGATCCATGACTGGTACATCAAAGGCTGTGGTGTGTTCTATCCTGTATGTGGGAAACGTGCACATAAAAGATGCCTTGCTGCTAATTAGTCTATGGTTGAAGTGGGTTCTTTATGAGACCACGTACCGTATCAACATACCAGTTGAGTAGATTAATAATCAATGTGCTCCAGTGATGTTGTTAAACAAACCAAATTTATCCTTTCGTAAATTTTTACTACATGAGATGTAACAAAATCAAATGTTCTCCATAAGAATTTTATATAAATGAGTTTTACATCCATTTTCAGTTGTTCAGTCTGAAACTGCCGAACCTGCTGGGAAGAGGCGAGAAAGCCAACTTGGAGTACACACACGGGACAAAGAGAAGTCGTGGGTTGAACATTGCCTATAGTAAACCCATCAATGGCAACCCTGATGTTTTGTAAGTGTTTAACCTTTGGACTACTGAATTATTTTTTGAGTTATTTCCCCTCAGCACTGGATTAATTTTGGATACAGCCGGTACCTCAGTTTGAT
>JAUTCZ010043067.1:0-12509 GCA_032273805.1 Melanodrymia brightae | reverse complement strand
AGTGGGTTTCCTCTATGACCAAGTGCCTATAATTATAACCGTGCATTTGACATTCAATAACCGCTGGTGTCGTTAAACAAACTTTACATGGGTGTTAACTGTCAGTCATGGAAGAAATTCTAAAAGTTTGTTGTTTTTTTTATGTAATGTAATTTTGAAATTATAATGAATTTTCAATTATTTTTTGTCACACAAATTCACTTTCGTTAACACCCATGACTTTGTCTTTGACGTTTCGTGTCGATGTCGTTTCAGTGAAGGAACGTACACGAATCAACAGGAAGATCAAGCGGAGGCGGGGCTGGGACTCGCGGTCAGCACACGTGCACAAGGCGAAACGTTAAACGTAAGTGATTGTATTAAATAAAACATATAGCATGTAGTAAATTGTCTTGTGAATATCAGCCTGCCATTGTTTATGTGATTGTGTTATGTGATTGTGTTATGTCTTGAACAGTGAGATGGTTGTTATACAAAAAGTGATTTCGTGAATGCAATATTGAAATTTATTAATTGGTTATAGGATATATTTTGATAATAGATGGTGCCAGTAGTCAACTATGGTCATAGTCTCAATAAACCAAGCAGCAGTCTGGAATCGTTTTAGAGGAAGTGTCGGATGAATGAAGTAAAATTTAACGACACCACAGCATGAAAAAAGACATCGGCTATTGGGTGTCAAAATATGTCGATATCTGCGTTATGAATAAATAATTTATTATCATGATTATTAAATAATAGCTTGCTGCTTCCTTAGTTCAATTTTAGTTCACTTATTATCACGTCTAAATATACACCATGCCTGCTTATTGCTGACATGATTGTCTTGACTCTTGTTAAGTGCATCTGCTGATGGTCGTCTGCTGACGGTAGAAATGATTAATATTACGTAATCAACACGTCCGACTGTAGTTTCTTAAGCTCACTTAATAGAGAAATGTACCCTACCAGTATATGTAGTAAGGAGGCATGTTTTCAAGCATGTTACAAATAGCATTAGATGAGCAAGCACAGTGACATTCGTATCAAGACATCCAGTGCATGTGTACGTACAGTTTCTCACTCTGCATGTTCTGCATTCTCTTTCCTTCTTAATTAAAGGACCAGGAGATACTTCAGGTAAATAATTACATCTATCTTCTTCTCTTCATGTTCTAATAGATTAGTGCTGTGCAAATCTAATTTAACCTGGGTTTATATATACATGTATAGAGGATACTCCCCGAGTGTTTTGTGATATCATAATTAAATTTTATCAGTACAAGTTGATAAGCTTATTATGTTTGAGGCTTGTCGAGGATTTTTATACTTTTATCAAAGAGTATATGTACTGATAAATTATGATATCACAAGACATTAGATGGGAATTCTTTTTAATATTTATTATTATGTCTAATTGCATTAATTATTAACAGAACTTATACAACAATGAATACTTGCAATGTTTGACTCGAAGGTACGATGTAGCAGTAATTTTGACAATGTTATGACGTCCTGTTTAAAACTGTCAGGTTTCTTGGCGACGAACTCGAAAAATAGTCTAGACGAATCAAGATTATCACAAATTATAATGCCAGCAATATCTCCTGCAAAACCTTCTAATGGATGATAAATATATTTTACCTATAGAAGTATCTGTACGGAAATTTGTTTTTATGTACCTTTTTGCAGAACTCCAGAATTCAATTACCATTAGATTTCCCCCACATTTTGTCCAGATCGTGAAAAAAACCCATAATGACGCAGATTCCACTTACTAGATTGTAACCATGTCACCTATAGCGACGTCAATAAGATCTCCTAGGGCAAAAAGCATGCAAATGTCTGCCGGCTGCCATCTTGGATTATTCTTCAAGAGGGGTGTAGTGAGACCTTAATATCGAGCACTCGTCATAACATCAGATTAATTACATTACTTACTTCGGAGGCTTTCCCATTCTTCCACCACTAACTGATTAATCAAAAGCTGTGAGGAATGTGCATGTAAAAGATACTTGTTGCTTATCAAAATGCTGTCTTACTGTCTGTTGTTTTTTCTGTATATCATGTGTTGTAATAACTATCAGTATATATTATGCTGAGGTGTTGGTAAAGATTTTCTTTCCTAGCTAATTTATTTTTGTGTTTTTTCCAATGTACATGTATATTATTATATTTGCAATATTATATTGTTTGATGCATGGTGTTATTATTTATATCTATATTGGCTTTATTTAGTATTATTACATATAATGAAAATATATCTGTATTCTTATTGGTTGAAAATCAGTCACATGATCTTCCGTAAATTATGATATTTGACTTGCCGGTCCGATGGAAAGTGATATTGACCAGCTTCCGCTTTTTGTGCTTGTGACGCTATGTCATAGGAATGTGTGACGTCACTCAACTCGGTACTCTTAGCTCATCAGTACTGTGGAAATATATAACACTAACAGTGTTTAAAATGAGACACTTTGGAATTAATATTATGTAATATAACAATTATGGACCATATTTCGGGCAATATCATGTTTTATGGACCCAAAAAATGTCGGTCAATATCACTTTCTTGAGTCTATAAAACATGATATTGCCCTCAAAGATGGTCCATAATTGATAAATATTCATTACACTCTGATATAATATTACATTTAGTTTGGGTGCCTTAAAGTGTTATTGCGTGTTGTCGTGGGGGTGTATTTGAAAACACCATGTCACTGTGAGTGTGAAACATTTTCTGACATGCCATTTGCTAGAACTGGAATAGATGATATCTATAATTATATAATTATTATCTTTTAAAAAATAGCTAATAATTATTTATATTTTATTTTCATCTGTCTATTTGTTCATGTGTGTCCTATAGAATTCAATAAATATTTTAAAATTTAATTCAGGAATTTGATTTTTTTTAAACATTTGTTTTGAATATTACAGGGTGTTTGTAATTTAATTTCAATAATTGGCACATGAATAACACATTGAATAATTTCTTATTTTAGTTGCAAGATAAAGAAACAGATTATGATGAAATGGAAGCGTGGTTGGCAACACACAAGAAAAAGGTGAATTTTGAAGATGTCATTTCAGAACAATATCTCTTCGGTTATTAAGAATAATTCAATGAAACTTGCTTAAAATTATATCAGGACATAAGATTGTAACATGTAAGTTATTTTAAAACTTTTTGTATACTCAAAACAAATTTTATCATAAGTTTATGTCAAATTTAAGAATTTGTATTTTGCAGCCGTGCTTGAACCTTAATTGGATATAAGCACGTAAATAAGTTCTAACTAACTATAACTAATAACTGATATTGTTTCTTTTTTCAGACTGATGCTAGTGGTGAAACTGTCTCCAGCTCAGGTACAGTCAATTTGCATTCTAACATAACTGCTTGTCTCGAGCTAGTCAAATTAAATCCATCTTTTCTTGCATGTACATGTAGTACCAAGTGGTATGTGGGGATCATTCCATTTCAAATGACCCAATGACAAATATTGCACAGATTCATATTTGGCTGAAGCTAAAACTATCTGGAAAAGCTCAAATTAAAATTAATGGTTTAATCAAAAACAACAATTTCCTCCATCCCACAAAAAGATTGCTTTTAAAAAAAAAAAGTTGTTATTAACCACAGAAAAATTATGATGTGTGTTTACCGATTTTACATAATACAGTTGTTAGTTGGTAATAACCTGTGTGTTAATCTGCATTAAAACTCATTATGAAAGCTAATTAAATGTTCTTGAAGTTGAATTGAAAATTCCCAATTTTATGCAAGACGATGCTAAATTTCCCAAAGTCAGCGCCATGGACCATCAAGTAAAAAATAATAAATAATTTCCTGAACCCATCTGCATTTTAGTGTATGGTATAAATTGATAAATGTTCTGATACTTAATTTTGACAGAATTTGATAAATTTCTCGCTGAACGTGCCGCGGCAGCCGATGAGTTACCAAACATCACCGCGGCAACGGGCCAGCAGCAACAACAGCAGTCTCGGACACAGCGCAGCAGTCGACATATGAAGAAAGACGAAGACGAGAATCCACTGTTTGCGTTGTGAAAATCTCTTACTCTTGCCCACAGGTGTATGATACGTGATACGTGTATAAAGATGAGAAAAACAGTGTTACGTGATACGTGTATAAAGATGAGAAAACAGTGTACCAGCTGTAAATTTATGCAGATCTATCGTTATCCCCGGAGTTCTTCTTTTGGAACTGGATGTTTGAGTTGTTTTTTTGTTATTTGTATGACAGTAGACACACACACACACAGATTCTGCACATTCGTTTACAAGACCGGATCAAAATGTGAAATTATATTTTCATTGTTTTTTTTTCAGATATTAATGGTTTTTTCTATCAACAAATATATTACTCTGAAATCACAGGCGTGAACACCTGTGAGTTTCAATGTTTTCAAAACAATCATGGGAGATAACTCTCAGACCTCCATACATGGAAAGAGGCAACTGCTCTCCTCTACCCACCTCACACTCACAGTCACAACAGCAAAGACTCCTTTTTTTTATCTTCTGGCAATTCTTTTGATTATACAATGATCCAGAGTATAATCAGATTTATAGGAAGCAGTGACTACTTCCTTCTCATATTTAGAAGACATTTTCAACGAGAGAGACTTGAATTTTTGTATGTAAATTATATTATTACAGTATATTACAAAATAATATAAGAATCAACTACATGATAACCTTAAAATGAATGTACATCTAAGATCTTTCAATATCTTCATTTTTTTTATTTATTAAATTTATTTATTTTAAATTGAAATATAATTTGTTTTACAAACCATGAATAAAATTATCTCTGTAAAAAATGCACTGAATTCCAGTTTAGGTGTCACCACATATTAATTCTGATTTTTTGGCGTTAACTCATTAGCACTGGTTTAGATTACTTTCGCGGTAGATTTACAGTAGGAATGTATGGTGTTTTGTGGCAAAATAGCATGTGTACACAATAGTGCAGACACCCTAGTTTATGTTAGTGGCATTTTCTAAAAAAAATATAAAAATGGTCTATATTGCTTTTTGTGCCAGGCCTGTACTTTTCATATGCAAACTCATCTAGTATTAGACCACAATGAGAATGTTCTCAATTGTTCCATGACATTTGCTTGTTTAGTTCCAGAAGATTTGTATAAATTGTAAATTTATCACTACAAAGTCGAAGAATATAATTTTACAGATTATTTGTTTGGCAGTTGAACCCTTATTTGTATTATCAATATTGGAATATCGGGTGCTTGCTTTCTTATTGTTCAGCCAGTGTTGGGCATGGAATATCAATTAATGCACAATTAAAAGTCGTCATTGTTTAGTAGTAAAACAAGTAATTACATCACTTCTTTAGAGGGTTGTGGGTGGGGTGTGCTTGGCAAGAAAATATGTGTGATTTCTTTAGTGTTGCTTGTAAGGTATAGTTCGAATAAACACAATTGAAGTACATGTATATTAAGCTATTTTCCCCTGAAATACTTCTAGTGGATTATGTTTTAAATGGTCCAGTCACTTTAATCTTTGCTGTAAAAAGCATTCATGAAATAAGTCTGTGTGAAATAAGAAATAAAGATGTTTTTGTTTTGTATTATTTGATTTACAGAGTGCACAGATGACTGTATAGTGAGTGCACTTGTGTGTAAATAGCTAAACAAATTGTAGAATTGTATTATATTAGATTGTAGTCCTCATATTTATGCGACCATTGGACTTCTAAAAGAAATGAATTATTGATTTATACTACATCATTGCATTAATCTTATTGCATCAATACTTTTTTTAATTTTTTTTATTTTGCTAAGCAAATTATAGAATTGTATTTGATTAGATTGTAGTCCTCATATTTATGCGATCGTTGGACTTCTAAAAGAAACCAATCCTACATCATTACATTGATCTTATTGCATCAATATGTTTTTCAAATTTTTTTGTGCATTTTGACATCTATTGAAGCATTAATTAACATCAAAATATGTCAGTGCTATGGTAACAACTGTGTTGGTACAACAGCAATGGTCGTAATACTGTCAATACTTATTACAATCAAGTGGAGTTCTATGTTTTCACATGCATGGCTAACTTAGGTTCTTTTTGACACCCAGTTTTTTTGTTTTTTTCGGATGTGCTTATGAGACTAAACTAAAGGACCGTGCATGAATGTCGATGTGTTTTGCAATCTGAACAATGTTCTGCTGGAACATTTTGCCTCGAATTTTGTTACATATCCGCCCCACTAATTAGCATTTTTCTAAATTCCTATCCCATTACATTTCATTGGGTTTTTTTTTCAAAATTTACAATGAAAGTCATGTTTGGATTACTTTTCAGGTAAATATATCGATCCATAGTTGATCAATGTTTTATGTTATGGTTAGAAAGGGAGGGCGAGTGTTCGGATTGTGAAAAAAATAGACATTTATGCACAGTCCTTAACAACAATCATGCACGTTGTTAATGTCGGATTTGAAATATTAACAAACATTAACTAAATACAGTTGGTGAGTTAATACCCTGGCTCGTATTCAAGAACCTGGGCTGTATTTTCTGAGATGAAATGTTCCCCAGGTTATCATTCGAGACCTTGGTACTATTCCAGACCCGGGTACTGTTCAAGAACCTGGGTTGTATTTGATTAGATGAAATGTTCCCCAGGTTACTATTCTACCCGGATACTATTTTGAGACTTTAGTACTATTCAAGACCTGTGTAGTGCTGAAGTAATTACAGTAAATGTATACAATTTTTTTTTAAATTTAACTTTTATAACCAGACCTGTCGACGTTGAGATTTGACAAAGCAAAACAGAAGATTTATACAACAAAATAGAAAAAGTCTTAAAGCATTGTTTTACATACAAATATTGTATGCTTATAACATCTGTTCACATTTTTTTTTTATGATTTGTTCGCCAAATGGTACAATTTTGTTCCAATTTTAGCTAATGTCGATGTTTCTCAGAAAAGTTTGTTCCCTAACAAGTGTTTGTGGCATTCACTTTGCATCATTCCTGCTTTAGTACATAATTTTAATGTTCAGTATATCTAAATACACTCACAAATTATAACCACAGTAATATCTTTGTTAACCAACAAGACAAAAGAGTAACAAAAAATGTGTTCTCTTAAGATGACTGTTAAATCATTGCGTGAGAGCCAGAATGTCGAAAGTGCAGCAGAATTTATTTTTAAAAAGCAGAGATAACGAAGAAAAATTGATTTTCTTTATCAGTCGTAAAGATGTCCAATTTTTTTCACGGTAATGGTAAAGTAACGGGAACAAATTTATGATTGCTTTGCATTTTTTGCGATATTTATGGCATATTAGATGTTTTAGTTATGACTTTATTTTTGTGCCACATTGAAGTAAGCAAATTGTGTCTCATTGTAGTAATGATTTCACATTGGTTGTGTAATAATAGACTGCAATCCAATCTCGAAGGAAAGTCGTATATGCCAGTTGCATCTGTTTTACCCCCATTAACGACCTTATGATTGTAATTTCATATCTGATTCACTTGCGACCATAGAAAACCTGTATTAACGACTTTATGATTTGTAATTTCATATCTGTGATTCACTTACAACCTTAGAAATCTTTCTGTATGCTATTAGTGGTACAGTTACAATCTTTTATGACAATATGTAAAAAGGCTGGAGGTTTCGAATATATGCTAAAGGTATGTTTAGGTCGTATCGACTACTTACGACATTCTGGCACTCAAGGAAGCGGGGCGTAGCTCAGCGGTAGAGTGTCCGTCTGAGGGTCGATGGATTGATCATCCTCTGTTGACCTGTTGGATTCTTTGCCATTCCAATCAGTGATCCATGATTGATCCACCACAGGCTGTGGTGTGTGCTATCCTGTCTATGTGAAAGTGCACATAAAAGATCCCCTGCTGTTATTCGAAAAGGGGTAGCCTATGTGGCAGTAGCGCCTTTCCTCTATGACCAAGTGTCGATTTAACCATGCATTTGATATCTAATAACGGCTGATTAATAATCAATGTGTTCTAGTGGTGTCGTTAAACAATGCTTTTCTGGCGCTCACGTGATGAAACATAGGTTATGTATGAATTAAAGTAGATGATTTGTGACAGATTGCTATAAAATACAGGTCATGTTTACTCGAGATGATTATTTGAGAGAACAGATTTGCTTGGCCACTCTTGCAGCTTTGACATCGCTAACAAAATGAACGAACTTAACAATGTTTGCAATCTGTAAATTTTAGTAACTTTAAAGCCATTGTTTCGAGTTAATTATACATGTCATCATACGTACTTGCCCAAGCGTTAACATTCTAAATATCATCCAAATAATCAAACTGTATCTCTGTACTAGTCTAGATGGATCTTCAACAAAACTAATGGTACATTTTATAAACACATGAACTGCTGTTTAAACAGTGATGACGTGTTCACAAAAGGCAATCATATCCCACATCCTTCTTAAACTTGAACCAATGGCTTTAAATATATTTTTTCCTTTATATACTAAATAGTTACATGTATTATTTTTTGCATTGAATTTTGGTTTTGCTTTTACCTATTCATCATGGTATGCATTATGTTCTTGACGAAATAATTACGTTATTTCAGACTTAATTACTATAGATTTTAAAATGTTTCAGCTATTATTACCCAGAACAAAAACCACCTAAGCAAGTTTGTTTTAAGCTTTGAAGTAGGTATTAATGCCTTCTTGTACCACAAAGATGTTTTAGAGAAGCAAATCAAGAGTAAACTCTGAAATGTTTAAGTTGTAAGCTTACATGTACCATACCGTATAACATTGCAAAAAAAAACTTTTAGCTGATTTTCTTGTAATATACCCGGTACTGAGATGAAGACTTGACATTACACAACAGTTTCAAATGTCTTTCATTAGTTTATTTGGTCAGTTATTTAAAAAAAATTCATAAAGGTAACGGACAATTGATTATTGATTTTGTTTTTAAATAGTGTGATTTAGTATTATTAGTTATTAGTACCTTGAACAGAATGAAAATAATTAATATTGTCCTAATTTTGATTTAATTTCTTTTATTTTTGTTTGACCACAAATACATTGGATTTGACTTCAGTCTGTGCAGTATATTGCTCAAGTTAGCTTGACTTTGTATATATTATATATATAATTGACATGTAGATTATTAATTATTTATACATTTATTTGAGTTTGTGTATTTTATATTTTGTGAATATAACACTAAAATGAAAATGAAGTCTATAACATGAAAGCATGTATTGAAATAATGAATATGAACGACTGAAAAAAGTTCTATTTAAGACATACAGTTTTATGTATGCTACTGATTCAGCAAAGCAAATATATTACCTTAATTAAATACGAGATCATTTTGGCATGAAAAGCACAATCATCTGACAATGAAGTAAAGCAAGGAGTATAAAACTAAAGTTTATATTAACAGAAGATTAAGGACTGTCCTTGTTTATCTACATAATTACATACATTTCGAAAAGAAGACATACATTTATTATAACATGGTTATAAACATCACTAAAAATGTCAAAATGTTATTATATTATGTAAAATTGCTTGTTATGCGTCGTACGAATACCTCGCCAAACGCGGTAGCAAAAAGTTAAAACACTTCTAAGGTGAGTGCTATTGTCTGCAGAGTTGAAACGTTTGGCTCCAAAAGCGGTGAGTGAGTGTGTTTTAAACAGAAATGTATGTCACTGCTTATTGATTAGGTTTTGTATTGGAGAAAAATAAAGTGTGCATTATTAAATTTTATTTAACATTATTCAAATTATAATTGCTTTTACAAATGTCTAGTCCACAGAGTAACTAAAAATAATAACCGAAAACATCAATCACACTATCAGGAATTCCTGTAGGATTCTGATGGTCAAAAGAAAGTATACTAAGACAATCATTATTATACATGTTCTAAATTTAGCATGTTAAAGCAATGATTGTAATGTCGATAGTATGTGGTTTGCCCGCGTACAAGGTATGTAAATAGCAAAGACTAGTATTACTATATAGATAGATTCCAAAGAGCTAGCGAGTTCTCGCGTGTTCAAGTGTTTGTTACCAGCTGTCATGCATGCCAAATAGTGGCTGGCTTCCGTATTATTGTGTTATATCCTCTATGACGTGTGCTAATGTGGTAGTTGTAACTTATTCACGTGCTTATATCCAGTTGAGGTTTAAGCACATCTGAGGCTTGCTCAGAGAAGAGATATATCGCGAAATCTCGCGTGTCTTTTCTATTAACTTCCCCACAGACAGGATAGGACAAACCACGCCCTTTGCTATTCCAGTTGTGTACCACAGTTCTGTTTACGTGGTAATACACCACCCCATACAGCCTTGCTTACGACTCTCTGGGTTGGATCCGGTAATTTGATGTTAAAATCCCATATCTCCGTTGTGGTTCGAAGTCAATACATACCAAACTTAAACACAATGAGTTAACTACTACACCACCGAGGTCAGTATGTAATTGTTCTTTAAATCCTCGTTATTACAATAGAATGTTTTTAGACATCTCTTCGTTGTTTTTGCTATTTAAAATCAAAATGAGACTGGAATACTTTCTTTTGACTGTTGGTTTATCTGCAGATTTGTTTCGGGCCACGATAGTTCTGGTAATGTATCGGCTATATGGGTAGTATGTTCCAGATCATCTTGCAAAAACTCCTACTTCAGTGTGTACTTTGACACTAATGGTTGTCAAAGAAGTACGCTCCTTGTGTTATCACCACTCTAATGGTTGTTAAGGAAGTACGCTCCTTGTGTTATCACCACTCTAATGGTTGTCAAGGAAGTACGCTCCTTGTGTTATCACCACTCTAATGGTTGTCAAGGAAGTACGTTCCTTATGTTTGTTTGTACACAGTTATCGAACGGCAATTGCCAAAACAAAAAGTCGTGGGTTACATTATTGTAACTACTGCTATCTATATGATACTACCTACCATGCAATGAATACTAGCATGTGTTCACTTGCCACGTAACTACCAGTAACTTATATGAATGAACTTAGATTTAGTTTAGGCTGAAAGAAAACCATTTTTGTGTTTCATATTTTCCTACAGACCACTTTGTTTTTGCATGTTAAAACCGGAAACACTCGATTAAGGAGAAGTCTTAATATGGGCATTGCCTGTTGGTCAATCACCAACGTACAAAATGTTAATAAATATGTGTTTTTTTTAAAAAACACTGAATTTATTTAGGCCTTGCTGTTTTTAGTACTGCCCTAAACGGAGACGTATTTAAATGGATAACAACTCGCCTATAATAAATTAATTACTATTTTTAATCTTTTTTTTTTATTATCATTATGTAACATTAACAAATAAAATGGGGATTTGCAAATCTGAAACGACATAAGGACTGCACTTTTACAGTTCTTGGATTAAGTAACATTGGGGTGGGATGAAGATGTAAATCTAGTAATTAATTTATTGTGGCCTTATATAAGATCAGTTTGTAACAGACAATGAGAATCCATTACGGTATCTGGCATGGGATAGTAGACGAACAAAAACCAGTTTCTTTCAGTAGTTCAGTCTGTTATTTCATGCAAATTTTATTTTCCTATAATCTGGCATTTTGTATATGTATTATCTGACGTACATACAGAACAATGCTTGCATGTACAAAATAAATGGATATCTTGTATATTTGTTCCTTTTTATTGTTTGGTTTGTTGAGTTGGGTTTGTTCAGGGTTGTGTGCCTCTCCCCCGCCTGCCTCCCCCTCCCTCCCGCTTTCTTTCCCTCCATCCGACCCCCTCTCCTCTTCCCCCCCCCCCCCACCCCTCTCTCTCGCTCTCTCTCTCTCTCACCCTCCCTCTATCTCTATCTCTGATACGGCATCTCCGCCTCTGGAATAAAGGGTTGCTGTTGCAAACACTTCTAGCCTCTTTTCCTAATAATCTCCGAGAATTGCCTCCAAAATGAACCAGATCCATTATGATTAAATTTGCATAAATGCAGATTAGAAAGTCTGTTTTCAGTTACGCAAAACAACTCTGAAATCGATTCGCATATTAAATCTGCCTTGATAGTTGAGTGCAAAAAGGTTGTTGATATTAATAAGATCATCTTGCAGTCTTCGTTTACAGTTTATACCCGTGTCACACTCTACTGCGATCACGCTGGCGCTCCCACTGCGACCTGCCCTGCGTTCGATAGCGCGAGCATTTTGCTACCGACACAAACAATTTGATTGGTACCGATCGTGTACTATCATATCGCATTTATTTATATTAGATGCAAACATCGGTGTCAAAACGTTTAGTGTCGGTAGCAGAACGCCCGCGCTATTGAACGTAACGCTGGCAGTCAAGTTGAGTTGTAGCTACGCTCGAGTGGGAAGTAGCTCAGAGGTAAGATGTCCGCCTGTGGCGGGATGGGTCGAGAGAACGATCCTCCACAGCGAAAACATTTTTATGGGCTATTTTCCGTTCCAGCCAGTGGTCCACGACTGGTTTATCAAATTCCGTGGTGTGTGCTA
>JAUTCZ010043066.1:0-21195 GCA_032273805.1 Melanodrymia brightae | reverse complement strand
CTGGACTGTGTGACCATGACAGACGTGCTTGAACCTTAATTGGATATAAGCACGTAAATAAGTTATAACTAACTATCCCTGCTTCCTGCTACATGTCATAAGTACCACATGACCATTGTTTATGTCACCATTGTGGATTACAAAAAGGGCATGTTGTCAATAAGACCAGTTGGATAAATTTATGTTCCTGGTAGTTTACATTAAAATGTGCATACCAAGCGCATGTTGGTTGTTTGAAATGGCATTTCGATGTCTATATCTAGTTGGTTTAAATACAGATGTCAAAGTGTAATAAAATTTAATTACCGGTACCTTACAAAATATCCCATTGCCAAGAATCATGTTGTATTAGTATTTATAAGTTCTAAAGTAGATGCTTTGATTTTACTTTTTCAGACACAGATCTCTTCAAAGAATTCAAAGATAATAAATAGAATGCTAAATGATTGCAAATTTAAGAAAGAGATGGAAATATATTGAAAAAAAAAAGTACAAATCATGTCTGTCGTGACAGTTCAGTTGGGCCAGTGTGGTAACCAGATAGGAGGCCAATTCTTCTCCACAATCATTGACGATGCGCATGCTAAGCTTTCCAATGTCCACGTTCCACCAAACAGAAACAATGATTACATTAAGGAAGTGACAAACAGTTTTTTCACAGAACCCAATGAAAAGGGAACCTCAGTTCCCCAGGCAAGGGCAGTTATGGTCGACATGGAACCAAAAGCTATCGCTCAGACATGCCTGGAAGCAAAGAGAAGTGGAAAGTGGAAATATCCAGACAAACAACAGTTCATCCAAAAGCGAGGTTCGGGGAATAATTGGGCACACGGATTCTGTGTTCATGGACCTCGTGTTCAAACTGACATTATGGAAATGGTGAGACGAGAGGTTGAGAAATGTGACAGACTGGCAGGATTTCTGTCACTCATGAGTCTAGCAGGTGGAACTGGTTCAGGTGTAGGTGCAAGAATAACGGAGAGTTTACGAGATGAATTTCCTCATTCTTTCATCATGAATCAGGTTGTGTGGCCTTACCAGACAGGGGAGGTCATAGTGCAGAACTACAATGCAGTGCTTACTCTGTCTCATCTGTACCAGACGTCAGATGCCGTGGTTGTCATGGAAAATGATTCTCTTCATAAAATCTGCTCTCAACTACTCAACATTAAGAAAATATCCTTCAGAGACATAAATAAAGTGATCTCGCACAAGCTTGCTAGCTTCTTACTTCCGGCATCTTCCGATGATGGTGGATATTCAAATTCAAATGATCTAGGCAAGAATTATTTTGGCATAACCAATTTTTCATAGGCTTACAAGAAACAATAAAACTTGTTTGTTTATTTATTTACAGACAAGATGTTTACATACACTAGTCAATTGCTATATACATGTACTTATGTTATGCATGTGGACTCTAATTCCCATTTTTGAATTTGTGCAGGCCTGCAAAGTACTAGTATGTGGATTATAAAATATAATTAATGCAAAATGTTTTTAGAAATCACTTTCAACATTGTCTTCAATTTCATTACAAGTATATTTCTTATTGCTATTGAAAATCCTGGTCAGTAAAATCAAGTCATTCGTGTCTATACAATTCTTTGATTTTCATCACATTCCCTTTAATATTTTTAACATCACCATTAAAAATAAAAAGACGATATTATATATTTATTTTTATTCCAGGTTTTCTGCTGCAACATCTGGTACCACACCCAGAGTACAAACTGTTAAATCTCCGGAACATTCCACAGATTGCAGAGCGATCGATGGAGTTTAGCATCTATCAGTGGCATGGTCTTCTGAAGCACTTACGCCAGATGCTCATTGCCAATTCTGCTATGGAAGAAGGTTAGCAATAAATAATTTAATTAATGAGAAAAACATCTTTTTAAAAGTACAAATTTAGAACTCAAATTCATTCATAGAATTTGGCGGGTCTATATCTAATGAACAGAACTCAAAACAGGTCAAATGTATTTATAGTCGTGAACTTTATATGATTTCATTTACTGCACCCATTTAAATTAAATTCTTTCAATTTCCAGTAAGTCTGTTCGCACATTGTAGAACAATATAGTATGTTTACATATTTCATAAACATGTGCACTAGTATATAACAAAGGTTAAAATATAAGCCAGGTTATTGGGGTACAAAAGTAAATCATTTTAAGTAAGAAAGTAATTCTATAACTATAAAAAGAGGACCATATACAGAATTTGAGAATATAGGGAGTCTACACAAATAATGGTGAGGTCGGAGTTTCATTACGGAAATAGTTGGCACCATTTTATAAAATTGAAAAATTCATGTAGAATTTTTTTTTGGGCAAATCTGCCTGCTTATGTTGAAAGATTCTGATGCACAAATATTTTTTATTCACAAGGGATAGACTGGGATGTGCAAGCTGGTGCAGAAACTCCTCGAGGCACAACTAGATATAACCGATCTCTGGCAAATACACTAATTCTCAGAGGAAAAGACATTAACATGGCCGACTATACACCATTCACTGAAAGTAAGCTCTATGCAGACTGGGTACCACGAGACAGTCGCTTGTGTGTGATGAAGCAGGACAGAGCATTCTGTCAATATGAGAAGTCTGCAGTGTTAGTCAGCAACAGTAAGTCATCACTGGGATCCATGGACCAGATGGTGGGGAAAGCATGGAATATGTTTGCATCACGGGCGTACGTTCATCAGTATGTTAAATACGGATTGACAGAAGAAGACTTCCTCAACAGCTTTGTGACACTGGAACAAGTTATTGCCAGTTATAAACATCTGTGATATAGATTTAGTTATTTTGGGGCTGTATTTTTTAATAAATTAAGGCGATATCTGTGATAAAATAATAAATTTATAGTTTGCAATTTATTATCTTTTTGTATGGGTAAGAACCTAGAGAATGTCTCAGTTAAAATTTACATACTAAGAGTAAATCTTTTAACTGTTGCTGGCAGTTTTTTTCTTAGGGCAGAAATAAAAATGTTGTTCCAGTAATGTCTGATGAAACAAAGTGTGGTTGGATGAGAATTTAAACTGCACTTAATATTACAAACACAGAAAAAATATATATTGAAAACTAATTTTTAATTAATGTGGAATGTTGCAGCATAACTTGTTCTGAATAATATTCTTTGGTGGTTCACTATGACCAATTATTAAGAGCAGTAGTGTGCACAATAGTAAAGTGATCATAACTCGATGGACACTAGTTTTATTGTTTTCCAACTAGTTCTCCACATCTAGTATATCAAAGCCTTGGGGATTGTACATAAATGTCAATGTGTTTCTGAACCCGAAAATGGGTGGGGAAGGGTAAAGGCCAAGTTCAGATTACTTTTCATGTACAAACATTCCATAGTTGATCAATCTTTTATGTTAGGATTAGAAGGGTAGGGACAGGGTCAAACCCAATCCTGAAATACATTGAGATTTATGCATTGTCCCTTAACTTAAGGCTGAGGGCTGTGCTGCCTGTGAGAAAGTGCATTTAAAAGTAGTTAAGATATATGGTTAGCGCCGACTTACTCGCCATAAAAAATCTGCAAGAACTACATAACGCAAGAACTACATAATGCAAGAACCTCATAAAAAGCGATTTAATCCAGAAAACATTTCATAAATTATAATGATATTTACCAAAAATATAGTAAACATGAACATCTGTATTATTATTTGGCAGTGTTCAGCTCAGACGATTATTTTGTCTGAAGTTAAAATTCAAATGGATCCTGGGAAAACTACATGTTATGTGCATCTTCAGGAAGTTCAATGATCTGCAAAAAGAAAAGAATCCATGCTTTATTAACTGAGCTACATAAACATGATAGTCATAACTGATTCAAATTTTTTAATATACTGTACTTCATTCTCAGAAGATAACATTTTATTTAGTGGAGATATAGGAAATATTTTGAAGAAAAATATTAGATTTGTATTTTAACAATCTTGCAATGGAGGCCTTAGTTGCACTAACAATGGAATGGGATGTGAGTGAACTCGAGGCCACTTAGCTTTCCTGCACTGAGAATGTAATTGTTTTAAATGCATCATAAATTTATATCAACACCTTTGCCAACTTTCCGAAGTAAACCAATGTTTGAAATATATATATGTTAGTGGAGACCTTAATGTGCAATAAAGACCTAACTCACTTGAAAGTTCTCTCCCATGAAATTTATTTCTGCAAATATTTTCGAATTAGGATGTAACAAAGGCATATAAATGTACATGTTTGTATGTAAATAATTTAGTTTGTTAAAGGGTGATAATGAGGGTTAAAGGATAAGATCAAATATTTAATGATTTTCAAAAACGATTTTGTTACCATTTCTCAAGAATGGTTGTTATTGTAGAACTTAAAAACTGCACATAATTTGAACTACCTGCTCGTTGGCTGTCATTATACCCATTAGCTTGGCAAGTGGCTGATAGTGACACAATGTGCTACGGTCACCAATGAGTATCAGTTTATGTCTGGCACGTGTGATCGACACATTAAGTCTTCGTAAATCCTTCAACAGTTCACCCGCCTGAAAGAGAAAACAGAATAGTTGTCACAATATGACATTGCTTGCCTTTAATTGTTCGGTGCTAAGAAAAACCAATGAATTGATAAACAAAACTTTAATCTCACAGTAATGCTCATGCTGGGAAGAAGATGTCATCTACACCAACTTCTACTTCTTGCATGATGGTAAAACAATACATGACGGACATATTAACATCAATGTGCAATAACAGTAATTTAATTTTAAACATAAAATGATGCTGTTACCATTTACAATTGTAAATGATAGAAATGGGAAGTTTACCTTGTTTGAACAATCCTGAGACTGACTCCTGACAAAAGATATGATGATGATGTCTTTGTCGCGACCCTGATACTGATCGACTGTATTGACTTCTACTGTCGGCATCTCATGGCTCACCAGACTCTGCTGGATAAACTTCACCTGGTGTCTGTATGGGGCTATAATCCCAATACTGTCCATGCCTTTTCCAGCCTATCGAGTAAAACACAGTATGTAAAACATGGCATATTTTGATATTACATAAATATATAGATACGGTTTGAAACAAAACTGCCTTGCAAATTTCATCAATTTAGTGCTAAATTAAATAGCCTAATATTGTGTCAAATTGACATAAGTTTTAAAATCCAATGTATACAAATCATAGGAATTCATTCGATACAAGTTGGGCATAATTACTTATTATTGAAAGTGCCCTAATTGATATGTCACCACTAGAGCACATTGGCTAATTAATGATCAGCTTTTGGATGTAAATAGCACAATGAGTCCACTGAGAAGGATCGATCCTTTGACCTCTCGACTCTTGCTCTGCTGTTAAAAATGATACCAGCTAGACCACACAGATTTTATGTTGCACATTAAGCTTATTATATCACAAATTACCATTAAGAGAGCTTTGAGCAGACACATCACCAGTGCAGCTTCTACCTCGTTTTTAACAAGACCTTTCTTGTTGTTCATCTCGGGGGCTGGAACCTGGTTGCAAATACATATATATTAACTATTAACATCAAGCAACTTTGACAAAAACATTACAATAAATTGTACAAGGTGCAGTTCCACCTTCTCCCTCCCCATCTCTAATAAATATTGGAGACTTATGGGGGAACGAAAATTCAGAAAATCTCAGGAGCAAGAAGACTTCCAATATTTTTCCTATTTTATATTGAGCTATAGCTGATTTAAATTAAAGGAAAAATATATAATCATACGAGATTTGGGTAAAAATTAATTTTATAAATAATTTTGTCTTTGAATGACATCTGATGAGTGATAATTATATGAACTTTTACATATCCCAGTCCTTGCAATTCAGAAAACATGTTTTCTTTCGTTTAGACAATTCATATGAAGTACAAAACCATTGAAGCTGTTGTGTTTTCTGCATTATTTTCTTTCCTTCCAAAAATAATTTCAGTAAAACAATTTACATGTAGATTTATGTTAAATGAATTTCAAGGACTTCATTAATTCATCTTATTAATTTGCTAATTAACGCAACCTGTTTGGTATCCAAGAACACTGCAGACTGTTCTAGAGTTGGCGAAAGAGCTTTCTGAATCCATGAAGCTTGTTTCTATAGGGAAGTGAAACAAAGATATGAAAATTGAATGAGTATTAAAGTGGTCTACGGGAAGTAAAATAAAGATAAGAAAAACTACCCCAGCACCCCACTCCCTACCGCACCCGCCCAACTCCCCTAATTTTGTATTGTCAGAATAAACCTTGTAATAAAAAAACTCAAAAACATTTCCATTCCCAGTTTGTTTATTTAACCTCACTTCTAGTAAACAGGAATATTGATACAAATATGTGATATCATTAGTTGGGCAGGATATGCTCACATTTCACATACACTTGGTATCAGCAATTTTAAATGTGAATGGTTATGACCCACCTGAAGTTGTTCAGCATATGGCAAGGTCAAAGAACAGTCGGCCACTTCTAGAGTTCCACATTTAAGGGCTCCATCATACACAAGTTCATTTGTCAGCTGCATAATATTCCTATTAACATAAACAATATTGTACAATGCATTCTGACTGTATTATAAACTAGTAGAGTTCTAACTGATATAGAACTAATTCTAGAGAAGTTAGGAATTAGAGTTTTAGAAAAATAGAACTAATTACAGATTATAGGTACATGAAATCTGAACAAACAGAAAATGTGATGACTGATGTAGAAATGAGAAGTATTACAGTTGTACGAGACTACTAAGAAATGAGATAGGACTAAAATGTCTCATGATAGAGGACTTGTAGGGAACTGAAAGAAGACTAATATTAATACCTAAATCTGGGAGATGAAATCTCATTACAGCACTTACTTGTTCATTCTGTACTGAAGATTGAGATTAAATGTTGCTCCGGTGTCATCCAGTCGGACAAACAAACTCTCTGCCATCCCAAGATTTCTACAGAATATAGAATATCTTACTTTATCACAAACAAATGGCTTAATCAAACTGCTATTTGGAGCAAGAAATTAGAATTGCAATATTGTAAAACGAGTATTATACACGAGTACCGGTATGTAATTTTTGTGTTTTTTATTCTACCACAAAATTACAACGATGCAAATAATCACTAAAGATAAAGACAAAATTGGACTCTAAAAACGTTTTGAAACAAGAAAAACAATTGTTTTCAATAAAAATTTCTTTTCCACAAATAGTAATCCCGGAATATATGCATTACTGTAATAGGCCATGGAACAGATATAAAAAACCTGGCCAGACTGAGGCTTCCGGGGACATCGAGATTAGCTGATGCCAACAACACACATGCGCACCCTCTTATACGTTTTGCATTTTAGGGAAATGCATATCATATTCCACGATGAGTTATTTGTGAAAGGAAATTACATATTGCAAGTAGATCGTGTTTTTGAAATTGCAAAAAAAGTAGAGCCATGGATGGATATAACACATTCTATAGTATAAGATGACTGACCTCGCTTCTCTGCTGAGCACAACAGGAGGAAGTTGTTGAGGATCTCCAACTAGAACAAATCTCTCCGAACTGAACAATGGAGCGAGACAAGCTGGCTGCAGAACCTGCGATGCTTCGTCAACAATACAGATATCAAACTTCCGCTGACCAAACAGGGAATGGTTCGTGCCAAGGCAGCTGGTAGCAACGATTTGCTGTCATAGAATTTAAAACAAGAAAATTTTAAGGCAAAGCAGATGCAACTGATTTTTATAAAAAATTATCTACAAAAGTATTCAAGGTAAAATGTTTGAAATCAGAAGAAGTCTGCCACCACCAGAAAGGCTACTCTTTTTGGGTTAGTAGCAAGGAAACATTTTTATGCACTTTCACACATACAGGATACCTTTGACGCACCAGTTATCACCACTGGTTTTAGAATATGAAAAACGTATAGGTTCTAGCAGGTCCACTGAGGAGGAACGATCATTTGACCTCCCGCATCTCAGGTAGATGATCCAATCTCTAAACAACATCCCGCTCTTGTATGGTACAGAAATATCAAAATAATCATTTAAAATAATTCTAACCTGAGATGCATAAAACTCTCTCAAGTCAGCTACGTTTGTGATGCTGGCCGTAAGATTCTCCACAGCAAATGGGTGAATAGCTTTGTGAATTCGTGCAAGTCGACCCAGACGTAGGAATGGAATATTATCCTGAAACAGATTAACATTTGACATGCAAAGAATACAATGCAGTATAATAATGGTGAATACTTATCACAAACATTGGGAGATACCACAGCAATGTGAAGACAAACAGAATGAAATAAAACATTAGCAACATTACATAATTCCACACTTTTAGTTGGAACAAATTTATGTAATTTTATGCAATTCTGTGGAGTTTATACATCGGCTAAAAATAAATTATTGAGTAAGTGCATGGGGACTATGTCATTGTGCTTTTAAGTTCATTGTTTGCTTTGCCCATGCAAAATATTACCCAATGAGAAAAGAAAAACAGTAAAAAGTATTTCTGAATGATTTTGTATAATGTTTGTAATAATATTTAAAGAGTCATTTGTGTATACATCACGATGGATACCATGACATGGTTCCTCTTTGGGTTGGATATAAATTGCAGTATACCAGCAAAAAGATAAGTTTTATGACAGACCTTTTTGAGCTTGAGTAGAATGTTATCAACAGCCGAGTGTGTGTAGCTGGTCAGGAGAACAGACTGGCAGAGGACATACAGAATCTTGACAAGAGCAACAATTGTCGATGTTTTGCCTGGAATGAAAAAATCCAACAAACCACTAAACAGTGTTACATACAACTTTTTAATGTTTCCGTGACTGTTGTCCACCACTAACGGAAATAACTTTATGTGGTTATAAAGTAAAATTTATGATTTTATTTCACAAAAGATTTTAACCGTAGTTATGATTGCTATTGTAGTAAGTCAAGCTTTACAATCACACTAACATTGCTTCGTAAAACAATTGTAAATTTTAAGCTCTCTATCGTAAACTCAATATTAGTTCACTAAGATTGATTGTAGCTATGATTACTACATAAAAGCTGGCCCAGGAGTTAAGAGCAATGGCTGCATAAAATAGAGATGGCTGTTTGAACAGATTAGACATTATAACCTTTGAATGTATGGGTGTATAATATGCCATATCAATTAGTGAATCTCACAAGATTGCTACAATCAACAGACACGCTTGAAACATTAAGTAATGTTTAATTTTATTTGGCTAATTTATCACAATTATTATTAATATTCATACCTGTACCAGGGTAACCTCTGACAAGTACATAGTCTTTGCTCATTAAAACCTAAGAATAAACAAAAAGTTAGTATTAGAGGCAATGTTGCTCAAATAAGACTAATATTATCAGTATTGTTTGTTAAAGAAACAATCACAAATCATACGCAGTTGATGGCAAGAGTAAATTCCCTGAGTTTTATAGAATTGCATGATTTGTTTTCTAATTGTTAAGTGCTTGTATTTTAAGATAGATTTCTAGGTTTTCTGAGTCCGTGGGAACAGTGCATGATTTCATCATATCAAATACAGCATTTGAATACTAAAACTACACAAGAGTGATCACACAAGACATTTACTCACCTTTAGTATGACTGTCTTTTGAGGTTTGTTCAATGACTTGAAAACAGCTTTAACTAGAAACAAAGAGACATTATTAACGTCTGATAATTATCCTCATGACCACATTTATAAATCAATATTCTATTTAAAGTTTTAAATTATCGGAACAGGCCATCCATATAACAAAATACTATGTAGGTAATGTGGCAATCATTATATTTATAGCGAACCGTATAGCAATTTATATATAAAGTTAAAACAAGGGAACACAATCTAGTTTTTCTTTTGAAGAATTAGTTATAAATATTGTAAAACATGAAAGTTGTGTAAGCATGAAACAATTGCGAAAATAGTTTCCTCAAGTGTTTTTGTCTAATAATTTGGTTAATAACATTTAAAAAAAACTCCAATCTAAAACTCTGCCTAAACTCTCCATTGTATGTTCCAAATAAGGCCTGATTATAAAAACAATTAGTCACACAGAATGGCAATTTTTACCCTTTTCTATCAGTCCTTTTGACATTGTTAGCTGAAATTCCGGCTTCTTTTTGTCAATGATAAGGTCTCTCAGCCTGCTTCTGTGAGTACAAAATGATTCACATTGTCAAGTTAAAACCAATAGTAACCACATCACAAATTATTATATTCTCCAAATTATGAACAAATCATATTAAACATAGTAAAGCTTCTAAAACTATAAAAATAAAGAAAAGGAAACATTTTCTCTAAATAGCAAATACATGTATACAACATAATATATAAAACAAAGGTAAAGAACAATACAAAATCTACTGACAGCCAAACAAGTTCCTAGCTGGAAAGATTTACTTACATGCACAAATCGTAAATTGAATATATCTAAGGGAATGGATATCAATTTGTTTAGTAAATTATTTTTTCTACAAATACTCATTCTGGAATATAATATGCATTTCTCTAATAAGCCATGGCACACACATAGATACAAAATACCTGGCCAGACTGAGGCTTCCTTGGGCACCAAGATCAACTGATACCAACACCTCCATCCTCTTATCCGTTTTGATGTTCCATGGCATATTAGAGAAATGCATATCATATTCCAGGATGAGTTATTTGTGAAGGAAAAACAGTAAAATATTAAAACTAAAAGTTGATTGATTGAACACATAGGAAGAAACCTGTGATGTTGATCAGCCATCAGTTTGGACAGGTTGGTGAAGAGGTAACCGAGAGTGTTGAAGTTGTCACATCTGTCCAGTCGGAACACTTGCTTTTTCAGTTCAGGGTCATCATGGAAGTTATCTCTGAATAACAATTAACAAACATTTTAATCTTCGGACTACCAAAGTTGACATGCTACACAAAGAACTTTGAACAATCTTCATAGAGCGAGGAGTAAATAAATGGTAGCAACACAAAACAGTGGCAATATCATTCCTGGTGAACTTTTGACCTATGTGCAGTTATCTAATAAGTATATTTTATATAACAACATCAAAATGGGAAAGTTTTAAATTATGTTTAAAAGAGGTGCTTTATTCCAGGTCATTGCTTCTCAGATATAAAAACAAGATTCCGTTTTAATTTGAGAATTATTCAACTCATTTTCTTATGCAAGTAGAGGCTATTGAAATAATACATGTCAAGAAGTACCTGTCTACAATGACTTGTACTGTATCCTCAGCTATGTTTCTAATGATACCAGTACACAGCACCAGCAGACATCCGTCATCTGTGCTGATGGCAATGTTGTCATTTGTTGTTAGGCCGACAGTATTCACCGGTGTCGTCGAAAAACTTTTAACAAAAAAATACATTTAATAAACTCTTTAAAAGTGGTGTTTTGTTGACAAAACAATATTATTCTATGATATAAACATTGATATGTTTTTTGATGAAATAATAGATCTTCCAAAATCTATTACAATCTATTTGAATACCGATCTGAATTTCATATAGAATTGTAACAGGTATCTCAACCTCCACTGGAGAGGTTTGAATCAGGATCCTTTGTGTAAGAGGCAAGTGCTCTACCGATTGGGCTAAAGGGAAGTTCCCTCTAGCCGAAGCCAGTAGGAGGTCTTTAAAACAAACACTGGTTACATATAGAATGATAGAATTTTCTTTGAGAATAAGAATAATGATAGCCTTAATTCTCATCCTAGCTTACAAACCTGTTGTATTGTGGAGCTCTGCTAAATGTTATGAGACAGTCAGCACCTTCCGAGTAATACTGACTGGCTGTTACCATGCCAACCTCTGTACTGGATATCACCATACCACTTAGACAATCACCTTGAACTTCTCTGAAAGTAAAAGGAAACAGCATTGAGAATGGCTAAAACTGTTACCATGCCATTCTCTGTACTTGATTTTACCACACCACTTGGATTATTACTGGGAGCTTCTCTAAAAGAAGAACAGCATTAAACTTGGATGACTAAAACAAAGGTAATTTTTGCAATGGGAAAATTACACATCGCAAGTTTATTGTTTTTTCAAATTTGCGTAAAATGTACAGCCACAAATATTACCCATTTTACAGTAACTTGATATGTGACCCTGAGTGTGTTAGATTAGCTTATTAACAATTCTTTGCTCACCCGAGTACAATAAAGACACAATTCCTTACAAAAATGGCCAAAGAAATTTTGAATATGTATTGTGTCCCACGTATTGGAACATGTATTGTATTGTCACCTACCGGCAATATATAGATCTAGCCCAAACATAATTGATTTGTCTTAAATGTTTTACACATATCTCATGCTAGCTTTCTCAGCTATGTTCAACAAGGAATGTGGTTAAAACAGAGAAGAGTAGAAATACCTTTCCACACTAGACATGCACCAGATATCTTTAATCTTTGTCTGCTGTCCGTCGCGAGACTCGAGATCCATGCACAAACACCAGTGTGAGAAATACTCAAGATGCTGAGGCGAGAGGTGGGCCATGGTTGAAGGAACGAGATTTGACATAGCGTGCTTGTCGTGATGTTTAAGCTGCTCCATCGTTCTGACAAGAAATATGCTCATCATTCAATAGTTTAGCAAAGAAACACACTTTTTAAGATAAATGTCATAAGATTCATACAACATTCCAGTTGTCGATCGAAATATATTCTACATGTAATAAATGTTCTTTTTATATAATATATATATAGTCTGTGATGTATAAATCCTATGCATTTATAATTATGCATATGTATCGGAAACTCATTTGGCTACTTCCAATGTGTTTAACTAGCAACGATTTATTAATGGCCAAAACAGTAAATTTGTGCTATGACAAACTATTTCATAAAACATAAGAATTAATGTCCTATACAAATGTATAACCACAATATAACTATAAAAAAAGAAATAAAGAATACTTTTGATAGGCTGCACAGTTGAAGAGTTGTGGACATTTGGCGCAGGTTCTGGAGTTGTTCAGCGGTGGTGGCAGACGGCCAAACTGATAGGTCACATGACCATCACGTAATGAAGAAACAACCTGCTGACTCAGGTAGTAAGCAATTTCATTTCTCAGCTGTATAAGACCTGTCCAAATCAAGCAAAATGTGTTGAATATTGATCAAATATGGAACACCAATATAACTCCCTTTGTTTATTTTTTAAAAACTCTGATAACACACCGATGACACAAACTTGAATATAAAAAAACTTTACATACTGAACAATATTATACTGTAAGACAGGTATATCAAAAGGCTGTGGTGTTGTATCTGTGGGAAAGCTCACATAAAATACCCCTTGATGTTATTCAGTAAGAGTAGTGTATGTGTTGGCATAAGGGTTTCTTCTGAGACCATGTGTCGACATAACCATGTGATAGACAACCAATGGTTTATATCAAGGTGCTCCAGTAGTGCCATTAAATAAACCGACTTTATCTTTATCTGTAAGGTAAGTTATATTCGTGGCTATAAATATGTAATTATGACGGTGAAAATTACAAACATGCAAATAATAGCTGTTTTACAGTACTTATACATTGAGAAATGTTTTGCTTGTTACCTCGCGTATTATCCTGCTTCACAGGAATCAGCCTCATGTCTGGATCCTTCAGATACAGCAACAATCCTTCCTCTGGGTCAGCCCTTCGATCTGAGCTCATCATGGAATACAGAGTCACCTGCAGAGAACATCACAAGCTACAGTACATGTACAGCAGAAATCATGACACTGAGTTCACACACACCTACTCACAAAAGCACTGCCTACATTGGGTTGTAGCAAAGTGTATGACAGAATTTGTGAATTGATTGGAAACATTGTACATTGTGTCATTCTGAAATGTTCTCAAGGCACTACCCGAGGCAATACTAACTAAGAGTGAACAGGTTGGGGAGCCATGTTCACTGCCTTACATAACATAAATATATTTAATAGTGATGTCTAATAATTATAACTGTACAAACATTGATAAACAAATGAGTAAATAGATACAAAATATACATGCACTCACATGTTTGCACACAAACCCCCCTCCCCCCCCAACCCACCAACACACACACACACACACACACACACACACACACGCGCGCCTCAATACAACACACCAGACTACACATCTATTGCAATTATAGGGAAGTCAGGAATGTCTCCCATTATTTAAGTTAATGGTCGGTTTTAAATAGTTAGTTGAGATTAACTCAGATGTTGAGTAGATGACCCAATATTTAAAAATGAACCTAGAAATTAATCTCGATCAATTAGGTTTTAAAGACATTGTTAAGTACTGGTATGTTTAAGTAGTGCATTTAGTTCAAACATACATATCTTTTATTTTCGCTTGAGACTGGTTTCTGATCGCTCATTTGTGTTTGCAATTATTACTGAACCACAAGAGATACAACATCACCAGTTGGCATTATGTAAACACGGAATGTTTGCAACAATGTCTGTGTATTATTATGCTAGCAATTGTTAGTTTATGGCATAAGAATATTCACTGTTCATTTCACCATCTTTTGTAGGTTAAGTACCTTTTGAAGCAAATAGAGGAAGATGGCTGACACCCTATCATCAATTAATGTTGATAAGTTGACCAGTTCTGTTAATGATGCTGTCAGTGCAGGTACATATCAACTATCAGAAGCAGAAATCTTGGGAGATGGAGGAACACCAAAAGTATCTGTTGTAGGAGAAACATGTAACCAAATGACACGAGCATCACATGTTGTGCCCTCCTTGCAACCAATTACTCCTGTTTTGCCAAAGGGAATAAATTCTGCTACTCCTATACTAACACCAAGGCTGGCCACCATGAACCAGCTATTTCAACTCAGTAGAGCTCTTTCTATCAATGTTGGCCAGTCTTGTCCTGTTACCATAGTTTCTCAAGCTTCCACCAATCCTGCGACACCAACAGATGCAAGCTTTGTTCCAAGGACTCACAATCAATCTATGACATCGGTTCCTACTATTTGTGTAGAACAAGAGCATTTGCATCATGTCGGTCAGAGCTTGAGTAATGTTCAACCTCGGCAAGAATCCTACCAAGAAAAGGGCAATACAACATTATCTTCTTGTTTTCAATCAAAACACACCGAATTGTGTTCAGACCAGCCTGTTTCAGACTCTAACTCATCTGTAGTGAATTTAAATGAAGCTTTGCCATGTCCATTATCGGTTTCCAGTTTTGGAATGACAAACAAATCTGCTGCTGCCTATTCTTTACCACTTACCTACTTCCACCCTGTGAACAATGGGTCTCAATAAACAGTATCATATTCTTTACCATCAGCAGTATTTGGACAGTCACAGCCAACCGATGTGACTGCATCGCTGTCTCCGACTTTGACTACAACAACTGTGACACTGGCATCAAATCATACACCGACAACATTGGCAACAATGGTACAGAATACAATGCAGTTTTCGTCCACAGGTGAATACATGGTATATCTGTTTGTAGTTTTGGATATCTGCTTAATCATTGATTCAACCATCAGTAAGAATACATTTTACAGGGGCGGACAGCTGAGATTAATGCCCATATAATTCCATTACAATATTTCTTATGGCCGTGGGGAAACCTCCGAGTCGTACATGTTGTCTTATCATTACATGTACAGTAGTATTTTATAATCTGCAATCGGTCAAAGGAAACTGAAATCATTGATGCCATTAGTTTACAGCTTTATTGCTACCAGTTTCAATTGCTTTATATATTGGTAATGGGGTGATATAACAGTTATAAAGGCATTGTATAAACGTTAATAATTTTGATTATAAAGGCATTGTATAAACGTTAATAATTTTGATTATAAATCTGATGCTATTTTGTTTGTTTTTTCAGCTCCTTTGTGTATCTCACCCGTATCTCCTGCCAACTCACCTGTTATGTCCACACAGTCCAGCCTCAACAATCCCAATATTTCATCATTGCCCTTCCTGCTCTCCTGGCAGGTTTCAGATAAACTAGCTGGTCGGTATCATTTGTATAATTATTATGATAGAAATTTAGAAAAACGTATAAATGATTATATTTAGGTAGCCGTATTGATAAAATACTTGTAAAAAATTTTGACCACAATTTCATTTAGATTATATTTATTTTAATTAAGAAATCCAAATTAAAGAGAGTATAGAGTCATATTTTCTTGCCAAATTATTTATTGAGAAAAGCCAATAACTAGTTTGTTTACTCTAATATTGCAGTGTAGTTTAGAAAACCAGTATGATTACTGTTGTAGAGAATTTTGGACACATTATAGAATCACAATGACTGAAGTGTAATAAATATATATATAGAATACTAAACTAGTTCTCGTGAGAGACCATTTGTTTACGAGTGTGTTTTCAGTCGTACATTACAAGCGAAATCGAGTGGATATAAGATTGAAAACATACCAGTTCTAAATATACTGTATATTTCGGGAATGAGTATAGTATGTTATTTAATACAACATGCTAAATTGTTCAAACAATGAAGAACGAAAAGTTATACAATGGAAATGAGAAGACTGAAACACTGTTTATGTTCATTTCTTATAGGCGGTAGGTGACATCACACAACATTGAAGTTGCACAATCATGGCATTAAAAACCTATCTCACAACGGGACGACCGATTGTACAGTTATTAAACTGCAATCTCTCCCATGTATAATATAATATGTGTGTAATCAAATCTATTGGTGTTTTTTTTAACAGAGTCGTCTGAGAAAACAACAAGTAGAACCGTATCGCCTGCAGATCCAAACCGACTTACTCCATTTACAGGTATGGATAGTGCAAAGGTGTATTTAATCAACTCCATTTCCTTTTGGTGCAGAAGTTGTTTCATCAGTGTTATAACATTCATACACTGCTGAACACTTTTTAAAAGTACTATGGTAGATATTCCGAGGGTATTTCATGATATGACTCATCATTGACACAGATGATGTATGATGCAATACCTTACTTTGACCTGTTTTCATCGTTTCGATGAAGACTGCAGTGAAACAATAATTATGACTGTGCTTACAATGGGTGCCACCTGTGAGGTAGGATCCTACTAACGGGACCCATTGGTATTTCCCGTTGCAACCAGTGAACCACGACTGGTCTATCAAAGGCCGTGGTTTGTGCTATCCTGTTTGGGAAAGTGCACATAAAAGATCCCTTGCTGTTATTGGAAGAAGAGTAGCTTATATAGTGGCAGCAGGTTTCCTCTGTGTCCAAATGTCGATATAACTGTGCATTTGACATCCAATAACCGCTGACTAATAATCAATGTGTTCCAGTGGTGTCGTTAAAAAAACACACTTTTTGTCTTTTGCAGGTGATTTTCCAGTCTCACTGCCAATCCTGACAGCTTCCGACCGACAACTCATACAACAGCTGCCTCTCTCTGGTGAAGAGATGCCAGGAAGTACAGGAAGTAACCAGACCTTTGCACATGAGAACCTTACACCAGGTTCCACTGACCAGCTCATGGTCAACGCAGCTCACCAAGACACTCTCTCTAATGGCCACCAACCAACAGCCTCCCAATCTGAGTTGTACGGTCATTCAGCCAATGACATCCATGCATCATCCAATTTGAACCAATCAGGAGGAATTAACAAGATCAGCATGGCATTGAGCCTTCTCAGCCAGTCAGCTCAGCAAGTCCAGTTGTCAAACTGTCAGCCTAGCGTTTCTATGGCGATGGGCCTCTTGGCTCAAGCGGCTCACGGCGAATCTCAAAGTGAGGCTGTCGTCGACTGTCAGCCGAATGTGATGTTGACGATGAACATGCTGAATGAGGTGTCCAATGCCGATGCTAGTGTGATGTCGCAAGCGGAATGCGAGTCGGAACAGGTCGGAGTGTCATCTCTGGCCGCTCTTTCTTCATCGCTTGCTGGAGGACAAGATGGCTACCACTCGGTGCCTGGCAACCTGGCTCAGATGTTCCAGTTCAGTAGCACGTCTTCGTCATCACAGCCTCAGACCATTCTTCCCACTATTACCTTTTCTCCAGAAACAGATGCTCAGAGTGTTCCAGCTAGGGTGTACATGACCAGTCCTATCACCATGGTTCCAATATCACATTACCAGCATGATAAGGATCACCATGACAACTTTACGTCCCCGAGTCCAGCTGCATTGGCATTAGCAAATATGTCTGGTTTGTTTAAATATTTTAATTGTTTTTTTGTTAGTTTTTTCTTAATTATTGCAGACAAAATTATTTTGGTGCTGTCACTACATTGTGTAGTACTTTATTACTTCCCTTTGGTAAAGTAGGTGATTGAGATGTGACAAAATATAATTATTAACAGTTTGATTCATTGTTATGAAAACAAAGAGATATAAAATGTCATTATGAAAATGTTTATCTTGTGACTGCCATGATAGTATCGTTATTCCTAAACTTACTTTATTTCATTGCATGTCTTCTTTAATGTTTTAGTCATGCCTTTCTTTGTGTCCTATTCTATTGTTTCAAATAGAAAAAGAAAAATTGCATAAAGTTTCACAAGTTGGTTTTCATACATAAATTGTGTAATGAAATCTGAAGACTTTGAGATGAAATCGCAGACAGAAGATTCAAATCGATAATATCCCCGACAGGCCCGTAGCCAGGGTTTTGCGAGGCGGGGGTAGAGGTGGGTTGTTTAGGCTTGTGGTGAGACACGAAGTGGCACACACGAGGGCTCGATATAAAAATATATATTTAACGTTGAAAAAAAAATTTCACTGTTAGGGGTGGAGGTTGACTGACACCCTCCAACCCCCCATTGGCTACAGGCCTGTCCCATCACATTAATTAATGTAGCCTACATGTATGTTTGTATTTACAGTCATTGACATGTGGTTGAAAAGCCACGGAACTGAGTTACATACAACAGACAAATCTGCAGATGATCTACCTCCCAGTACGAAGAAGACGCCAGCTATTAGTGGCCACTGTAAGTGTGGCATGGCATATATTGATACCTATATGTCCCTCTGACACATTCACTAGTCTTTTTGGAGTTATTTCATTGTGAGAGCTAGGGTCAATGTGACAGTCACATATTTCAATCTCTCAATAGTACTGGTCTGTTCAATATCTATGCAGTCATTAAGAATATTTCATGTCAACATGGTACATGGTAAAATGTTAATTGTAGTGTAAACTTCTTGTATCTACACAGTTTGCATATTAGATATTGACATGAGATGGTAAAAAGTTAATTGTGGTCATTGTGTTTATATCCAAGTCTTGTGTAAACTTCTTGTATTTACCCACCCAGGCAGAGCTATCCACTTTCATTCATTTTTTTTCATCTGCCTTTTCTTCCTAATCATATCTTCATGTTCGTTCTCTTTTCACTTTCTCAAGCAAATGTTGTTAAACTGATACAAGTACAGTCTTCACTCGTCTGGGGTAGCTTTCTCCGACCAAGGAACTGGATTCCAGGCATCTTTTGTCCAGATAACCTCCCTTTTATACTTTGTTTCAACCAACTCACAATAAGAGGCATAGCTCAGCACAAGAGCATCTGAGGTTTGATAGGTCGACAGATTGATGCTTCTCAAGGGTCCTGTTGGGTTATTTCCTGTTCTAACCTGTGATACACGACTGGTTTATCAAAGGTCATGATGTGTGCTACCCTGTCTGTGGGAAAGTGCATGTAAAAGTATAAGAGTAGCCTATGTTGCAGCACCGGGTTTCCTCTGTTACCAAGCGTCGATATAACCATGCGTTTCTCATCCAATCACCTCTGATTAATAATCAATGTGTTCCAGTGGTGTCGTTAAACAAACTTTATCTGTCACAATAAGCTACTCATCCTTCATGAAGCCACGCCATGCCACATCTGTTAGAAGTTTGGTCATCATGACTGAGACCTGAACTCAATGTCCAGAATATATACCAAGGTGATCTGGATCCTTTGTCAAGATTTCCTCTCTTTCAAACCTTTTTCTTGTATTACTAATTCCTACATCTACATCAGCATTTATAACGAATGATTGTTATTCATTACAATTGATAATCATTTTGTCCTGTTTTATTATCACTGATTTCTGATGACAATGTTAGTTTACTCATTTTTCACATATTAAACTCAGTATTATATAAATGAAATTTATTCTTTGTTTTAGATTGTGTTGAGTGCAATAACACTTATAAAGAACCATGCAAGTTCCACATCACTGATTATTTACATCTGGCTGATAATCCGGTGTTGTCCAGAGCCAGGACAACGCTGCCATTGACATTCAATCTACAGAAGTACTGTCTAAATGGACATTTCAGTGATGTTGGTATGTGGCACATCGACATGACATTGTTCTTTTATTTGTTTGTACCTACAGTATATCTAGTGAATTAATTAATCCACATAATAGCAGATATGTGTTAAGGTATAACAATTTGATGCTAAAATGTGCTGACCACTTCCCTTTAAGAAATGCCAACATATGCCAAACTATCAGGTCAGGTGCAAAATCTTGTTGACCATGTAACCAGGCAATCCGACTATTGTCAATTTCTTATTTATTTGTATTGTATGGCAACCGACATACATTCAAACACACATGCAAGCACGCACACATGCACGCATGTACACAAACAAATACGCACGCACACACACACAAGCAAATACACACGCATGCACACACACACACGCACAAACAAATATGCACGCACGCACACACACACATACATACTATATATTCTTTCTCATGTGCTTGTCTTGTTTTAGGTGTGTTCTCTAATGAAACTGTCAAACTAAGAACTCTTCTTGGCCCGCTGGTTGGAAAAGCAGTTCCATGTGAATTGTGGGAAAGTAGAAAAAAGTTTGCGTTATGGAAGGTAGGCGTATTTATTGCTGCTAGTATAGAACAGATTGCTAAAGTTTTAAATAAAACGGTCAATCAAATGTTTTATGTCATGCTGTCTGGCAATGCATTTTCAGTTGTACAATGTTTCAATTTCACCAACTCGTAACACAAATCAAGATATGCTGTCAATTTTGTTATACCGATCTGTTCAAATGGAGATAGTCATTAGATACCTCAGTGAAACTTCATTATGTATAACATTGTAATACAGTGAAACCTGTGAAAACCGGATCCTGAAGAAACCGGAATCCTGTCAAAACCGACTGAATTTGTTGGTCCCGAATTTTCCCCCATGTATT
>JAUTCZ010043065.1:0-33954 GCA_032273805.1 Melanodrymia brightae | reverse complement strand
TGCATTTGTATCTGCCTGAGGTTTGATACGTCAACGGATCGATCCTTCTCAGTGGACCTGTTGAGTTATTTCCCGTTGCAGCCAGTGATTCACGACTGGTACATCAAAGGCCGTGGTGTGTGCTATCCTGTCTTTGGGAAAGTGCACATAAAATATATATTGCTGTTAGCGAAGAAGTTGCTAATGTGACGGCATCGGGTTTCCTCTGTGACTAAGTGTCGATATAACCGTGCGTTTGACATCCAATAACCGCTTATTAATAATAAATATATTCCAGTGTGTCTTTAAACAAACAAACTTTATATATTGTTTTGTGTCAATGATGTGACATGTGAAAATGTTTCTGCATGTCTCGTTTTTTAATCACAATGCAAAGATCATTCTAATTGTGAAAAATACGCGACAAAGATGAAAAACTAATGTTAAATATATTTTAATTACATGTTTTGGAGACATGTAAGTGGTAAAAGACAGAAATGCTTATTCTTCTGTGAAAACATGTTTTATTTATTTAAGTGAGAATGCGCACTGATCATATGGGAGAAATCCAACTTGATTATCTAAACCTTTGTCCTTACACTGTATGTCAATGATAACGAAGATTAATAGATTAATGTAGGTTAATAGCAAGGTACTTCAGTTGCAAAACATGATTGTGTATGCGATAAGAACTAAAATAACTAGAACGATCACTGTTAAACATTAATTGCCAAATTATTTTAGAAAGTAATATCAAATTTAGAGTATTAAAAAAAAGATATGTTGATGACTTTAGCTGCTGCAGTGAACTGTTACATATACATATACATAATACACATACATATACATATACATATACATACTCGCACACGTACACACACACACACACACACACACACAGATTTACCGAGTGATTAAAATTAAATAAATTAATGAGAAAATCCATGGCACCGAGTGTAATATTAAATCTATTACCTTACATAGATGTTTAATGCGACAGACCCAAATTCATTTTAAATTTAACACTGGAAAAGCATGTATTCACTCAATGTGGATGACACAATTAAACATATTTTACTAACGCCAACCGAGTGACAAGTTATACCAATGTTGTGATATTACTTAACTATATATGGCGTAATAACTATAATTAATATAAGAAGTAAATTTTGTTTTTCAAAACAGTTTACTGACCGCTTTTAAGTCCCATAAACGCTGATTAATAATGAATGTGTTCCAGTGGTGTCGTTAAAGAAATATACTTTGTATAGAGCTTCCTTTACCATAATGCTTTGGTGAGAAACGTCAGTGTATCACAATATATAGTAAAATAAATAATATATGTATAATCATAATTATAGACAACGCATGGGCGTCATTTTCTGAAGAAAAGTGTTGGGGTGGGGACGGTTTGTAAAATGTTTTTGTTGGGCAACCATCTTTCACCCACAATAGATGTCTTTGGTGCATTCTGGTCGCATATATGGTGGTATACCATACATTACTGCATGGTAATGTGTTATTTATACTAAAAAGCGTGTGTGTGGTGGTGGTGGGGTGGGACTTTTGCATGTTGGGCCCCCAAGTCCAAAAAGTACGCCACCACCCCCCGTCCCCCACCAAGTGACGCCCATGAGACAACGTATTGAAGTTTGTCACCACAAAGAATGCATTATTACAACATTGTGATGTACAGTAAATGTTCTATACAACCACACACACTATATTACATATAAATGAATCTCATTTATGTCTATACATTTCTGAACTGGTCTACGTTTAATATATTATATAAACTTGTTTACACACAATAATGCATTATTGGAATGAAATGGCGCTTATAAGTTATACATAATAATGACATTGTATGAAATACACAACAATTAATGTGAAACTGGGTAGATAACGACATGAACAAAGTACAGAGAGAAACCAAAGTTGAGATGCGGAATTCGGCTACAGTAACTATCTGATTGCTTATTTCGCACGCGCTTGTCATCAGGAACAAAAGTCCAGAGATAAACATTTCATTTGGGTGAAGCAAGGTGAACTTTAAACTTGCTGCGCAGTCATTTGGAGCTATATAAGAGACGATGCGAGGATGCAGTGGTATTAGAAATGTGAGGAACCCAGGGCTACAGTATTACCTGACTACAAGAGAAACACAAACTATTATAGAAAGAGACTGAGAACGTTGATACAATGAACACGTGGCTGTTGGCGGTCTTAGTGACCGGGGCGCTAGCCGGTGAGTTATTTAATTATTTCAAATATCTAATTATTAGTAATTAAGAGAAATTTAATACAGAGAGTACTTTAATTACTTCAAGTATCTAATTATTAATAATTAAGAGAAATTTAATACAGAGAGTACTTTAATTATTTCAAGTATCTAATTATTAATAATTAAGAGAAATTTAATACAGAGAGTACTTTAATTATTTCAAAATATCTAATTATTAATAATCAAGAGGAATTTAATACAAAGAGTACTTTAATTGTTTTAAATATCTAATTATTAATAATTAAGAGGAATTTAATATAGAGAAAAATATAAATGTGGGTTTGCACACAGTATACAATATTTGATAGTGTTGACATAAATTTGGATAATTTATAACATGTTGAAAAATTCCTGTTAAGAAAGTTAAGCGATTTTATCAATACCTTTTTGGAAAATCGCAAATTATATATTTTAGTGTATGTACTGATTTTTAAAAAGTTTTGAGTCCCTTTGTTAATGGTCTATCAGAATAATAAGTAGAACAAGTTTCTGAAAACTATTTCTGGTTAGAATAGAAGGATGCTATTAATTTGATTAGAATGTGTGTGTAGTTGTATAATATTTACTATCATGGCAAAAGCAGTTCTAATTTTCAAATTCTTGCATGATATTTACCGTCATCACCGTTTGATATATATTTTAAGGTCCCATCAACGTACGCGAAATCTCAGATGCTACAACATGTGCAAGACGATGTGTCGGTTAGTATATGTCATGTATATTATTTTATGTATTATAATTATAGAAATCGTCATAATATTATGCTAAAAGAAATATAGACACATTTGAATCCATCTCCTAATCTAAATTACAAAACATTAACACCGCTAAATGCTTCTGTCTGTAAAATATAGAGCGGAAGGAATATTAAGACCAAGTTGTACTCACAAATCACAGCCAAATAAGTGATGACACCAGGTGTTTGAGAAAGTTAAGCTAATCCTGCTCTACCGGTGGCACCTGTCGTAAGCACGACTATTTTGTTGTCTTCGTGGAAAAGACGAAATCATATGAAAAAGATCAAAGAATGGCATTGGAATCAGGCATGATCTCTGTCAATGATCCGTCATATCCAGAATTGAGTCTCTGAATAGCAAACAGACCATGTACACAAATTAAAGTAATTTGAATTTACAAGTTTAGACACGGCTTATTATCGATGATAACTGAAACACTGATCACAATATACAGATGTATTTTGAAAAAATAATTCTATGGCTGAATATGTTTCTGGGAACGCAGAAGAAGAAGAAGAAGTTTCAATTATTTATGAAAATAGCAAGAACTAAATTTGCTGTTTTTCTGAAGCAGGGTCTAACAAGTTCCGATACACACCGGGTATGACGTACGAGTTTGATTATAACGTGGTAACCGAGACGACTATGGAAGGATCACAGGCTGATCGTGCTGCTATTGACATCAGAGCTGTTGCAGACATTGAAGTCCTGTCCCAGTGTGACTTTGCTCTCAAGGTGAGCTTTGAAATGTTACACCACAAATACCACATACAACTCTATTTCTGCAAGTGATAGGACACACAATAAACAGTTTTGAATGTGAAACAAAGGGCATAATACTTAGAACATACTTATAAGGTATGGTACTGGAGCTGAAATCAGACTATTTGGGCATTGCGATCTTCAGTGGGGAAATTGGTAGTTATTCTAGTTTTAACTTAAACATGGAATGAATAGATGTTTAATGACAATCACCACGAAAAAACCCTATCGGCTATTGGGTGTCAAAACATGGTAAATATGAATATGATGTGACTTAAATTATAACAATCAGTGTCTAACACAGACCAAGCAAAAATTTGATCAAACTACGTTTGTTGCATTCATTATTGTTTAATTATAGTCATAAATAGGTAGCATATAAATGAATGTGTTTTGTTTTACTTTCTAACACAGCTGCGAGAAATTAACGTGTACGACACCTCATCAGCGAGTCTGCGTAATGTGGATTTGACGGGAGAATTCAGAGTAGCACTCGAGAAACATACTCTTCGCTTCTCCTTCCAAGATGGCGTCATTGAGGACCTTTGTCCAGAAGAGAACGAGATCACGTGGGCTCTGAACTTCAAGAGAGGCGTCTTGTCATCCATACAGAACACCATGGATAACCTAGACAAGGACCAAGTCGTTCATGAGGTAATCAGATCATTTTGCTTGGTAGTTTGAGCTTTATTCTTCTTTAATCTTACTGGAAAATGATTCACAATAAGCTAACTTATAAATAGGACAGGATAGACGAGAATATAAGGAATTTGTTAATTTATGAACGGCTTGTCTTACAATGACATATGTACAAATTAATAAATTATTAAACAAATAGATATAAATATAATTCTATTTTCATTCCTATATATTCATTAAAATGCTTTGACGTTTTCTCTTGAGATAGTTAACATGTTTTATATCACACATTATTCTATTTTCATATTGTAAAGTTCAATAAATATATCTCAATTGAAAAAGATATTGTTTTTTGCAATCTATATCTATATTAAAATATATTTAAAGTCTGACATCACTGGAAAATGTAACACTGACTATAAAGTAACCAACCGAGGATGGTACAGCACCACAATCAAGAAATCCAAGGATCTCATTGGCTGCACTGATCGCCATGGTTACCGAAGTGCTTTACAGGCGACACCATACAGAGTCCCTTCAGTAAGTCATACACTTCGTAACAACAATCAATGACTTGTTTTATTATTCGCTATATTTATTATGATTATTATTAAATGGTTGTTTAACCACACCCTAGCACGAAAAAAAGACATCAGCTATTGGGTGTCAATATATGGTATAAATGAATATAAATCAGTGTATAGAGCTGTTATGTAAATCATATATAGTAAAATCTACAAGCAATAGTGTACGTCGCTATATTTAGGACAACCTTAACATTTTATAATATTTAATAAAAGAAAATTATACTTCGCTCATAGAAAAAACCATTAAATTAGGCCTAGTAAACATTTTCCCGTAACGCAATTTGTGATCTATATTTTCTACTCAGCCAACTCTACTTTAGTTGTCGTAATTTTAATTCTCGAAATTAGCGTTAACTCTTTGTCTCGTCTTCGTTCATGTTGTAAGTACCACGTACACATCACCTGTATTATTGATTGTCATTTTCACAGAATATCCAATCACTGCCGTTGTTGAAGAGCACACACGACTGTGACCAGCAACTAGACAAATCTGGACGCATACAAAGCATGATCTGCAGAGAGTCGCATCTGTTCCGACCATTCTCACGAGTAAACAGCGGCGCTGTAACCAAGGTTACACAGAAACTGAACTTCAAACAGGAACGTCGTGGAGTCAACACAAACCACGGTAACTTATATATTTTACTATCCAATCTAGAAATATACAATAAAAACAACAACAACAACAATAATAATAATAATAATAATAATAATAATAATAATAATAAGAATAAGAATAATAATGGAATAGGAACATGTTCGAGAGGAGTTGGATGAACATGTTCGAGGGGTTGGTTGAACATGTTGGAGAGGGTTAGATGAGGGGGTTGGATGCTGGCGCTACGCAAACACATTAGTTAAATATCTATATTAAATAACACGCCGTGGATTCGTATCGTGGTGCTGTTATTTGCTTGAAGCTAAATAGTTTGTGCTACTTTTACCAGTAAAATAGATATCAATTAATCTTCATATAAGTTTAAATAACTGTTTTTAAGATCGCACTTAAGTAATATTATTGGTTTTCTTACTATCTCTAGGGCTGATTGGAAAGAGGACAACTATTCATTTCGAGCATGCTTATGGCCAGATGTCGTGGGACAAAACCAGACAAGACGCTGTCTCCAAACTAGAGGAACTCTGTGTTGTCACGAAACAGGACATTCGCCCAGAGGTTCCCGGGATGTTCTCCCAACTCGTCTACATCATGAAGAACTTGGATATCACATCCATGCGCGACATCTACACTCAGCTTACGCAGAAAGTTATCTGCAGAGACAACAACGTTAAAACCAGGTACATGAGAATAATATGAACGGTATATGTTGTGGAATGGTGTATTTAAATAGGATAAAATTGTGTTTTTCTAAGATAAAAATAAAGATGTTTCAATAATGTACAATAATATAACGCCAGGCAGGTGTCATTTCAGTATGCAATATAGTGATTTGAATGGTTATATTTAAGAACAATTTAAGGACATTGGCGTAATTTGTTGTTTTCCATCTAACAAAATTTATATTAAATATACCCATATTATGATAATTTGTTGCATACCGGGTAATTTTAACAACGGCTGCTTAAAAAGGTGTTAAATTATTCTTATTTACCCTTTAAGATAGAATAATATTTGTTTATTATATTTTATTCTGTTTAATCATGTTTGTTTTATTTGATATCGTTTCGGAGAACCCCACCACATACATATTACACAAATTAACATCGAATTAATAAAATCTTGTCTTGAAAGGGAAAATGATGTTCACAATTGTTTCTTTCTCTAATGCTTTAATAGGAAATTCTTCCTGGATGCGCTCCCAATGACCGGCACAGATGTCTCTGTGAGGATGATGAAGGAACTTCTTCTAAACAAGGGTGTTTCTGGCTATGAGGCTGACATGTGGATCACCTCGCTAGCTTTCATACAGAACCCGTCTGCAGAAATGCTTCAAGAAGCTAAGGTAAATTTACCATCATTGCTATTGTAGATCTAACTTAATTATCAGATGTTATGTCAGCATTACAGTGATAATCATACCAAGTGGACATACCGTCTCAATGTCTGCTGGTAGGGTACTTCAGCCAATTCCATTCCGGATATGCAAAGAGAAATCATATGGCTCTGTAACTCAGCCACTCACAACAATACAACGAAAGTATAATGCATTAGTCTGCACTATTAGCCAAGCACTTATGGTATTTTAGATGTGGCATTTGACAAAAGCTGTACCCGCTTATCTCCATCTTATTCCCATGTGATGTCACTACATGTATTTCAGTTTGTAACATGCAGGTAATACGTTATTGTATCTATTGAATCTAGGAACTGCTGGAATCCACTCTGACTGACGAGCAAGCTTTATTACCAGTGTCCACTCTGGTGAACAACTACTGCAGTCAGCGGTCGGCGTGTGGACAAGAACGTGCGGTGAACGATATCATTGCAACGTTAGAGCGAAACATTGGACGAGGTTGCTATGTGACAGACAGCAAACTGGACAAGGTGTTGAACACTCTACGAGCTCTGGGTAATGCGGGACACGTTGACAGCGTGGCCAACATCCTCAGCACTTGCTTCCTTCGTAGCAGAAATCCAGATGAAGTTAGAGTAGTAGCGATTGATGCATACCGCAGACTACCATGTTCTGTAGATGTGAGCATGCATTTTACTTATCTATAAACTATGCAATACTGTATGCAAGCAATGGCCAAACAACAGCATATGTCCAACTTTTACCTTTGTCATAGTGAGATTACATGATCCACACATCGAACATAATTTTATTATTGGCGTATTGTTCTATGATATAACCAAATGCGAAATCTAGAATAAAACACACACACAAAGAAGTATTGTTACTCAATCTTACATATTTAAAGGAGACACATGTATTGATTTTGGTGATAAATTTAACAGTTACACATGCAATTACATAAACAAGTCGAATGAGGTTACTCATTAATTTTATACTATTTTGTCGAGTTATTTACGTGCTTATATTCAATTGAGGTTCTATCCTGGATATGCAATCCAGCTGGCTCGACAGCATGTCCAGGACAGAAGTTAGTGTTAGTATTCTAATGATATATTTATATTCCTTTTACTTATATACATGGTATTAAAACGATACGTAACTGTTGCAGAGGACTGATGTGTTAAACCTTTACGAGGACAGAAGCCAAGACTCCGAGCTGAGAATCACAGCATACATCGCTGTTATGCAATGCCCAAGCGATCAAATCTTACAACGGATTAAGAGAACACTGGAGGATGAGAGAGCAAACCAAGTGGGATCCTTTGTCTGGTCACACCTCACAAATCTAATGGAGTCTTCCAGTCCACTCAAACGAGACATCAGAGACATCTTAGAAAACGAAGTCCTCAAGAAGGAATTCGACCTGGAAAAGATCAAATATTCTAGAAATTACGAAGGATCTTTCTTCATTGAAAAATTCAACACCGGCGCCATGGTAGAAAGCAACCTCATATGGTCTGGCAAATCTTTCATTCCTCGTTCAGCTATGGTCAATCTGACAGTCGACCTGTTCGGCAACTCGATGAACCTGTTCGAGATGGGAGGCCGTATCGAAGGACTTGAATATCTTCTGGAGACCTACCTTGGACCATACGGTTACTTTGGTGATAAGAAAGGAGCTGCTAAGGTATGAAATGTATTTTGTAAAATCAGTTTACATATATGTGTTTAAGTTCACTGTGTTTTATATACATGTCTGCCAATATCTAAAGGTTGACAATGACTACATGCATATCAGATGGATCTTTATAGACATGTTTACATAAAAGTATATGCATTACTCAATAGAACGCAATAGTATTACATATCAATTCTTAAACATATAAACATTTGCATTGCACAAACGTAGCGTTCAATGGTAGTTGTTCAATGTTATAGTAATTATAAGTCACTAATAAAAAAAAACGTATGGCGATAAGTTAGTAACAAAATACGCTGTTTCCTTTTCAGAGCAATAAAGACCTGGATGAAGTTCGTGCATCTATGTACATGAGAATGTTTGGTAACGAGATGGCCTTCATGCACACCAAAGGCGTGTATTCGCTAAAGTCACTCAAGAAGCTTAGATTCATAGATGTGCTCAACAAGCTATCAACAACATACAACCATCTCTTCACACAGAGCATCATGTTTATGGATAGCAGTGTTATCATCCCCACCACGTCTGGTTTGCCACTTAACCTAACAGTAAACGGAACTGCCACTGTCGAACTGAAGGCGGTCGGAACACTGAATCTTAAGAAACTGACCTCAACACCAAGCAGTGTCCTTATTGAAGGCGAGTTCCAGCCCAGGTTAGTGATCAGTGTGCTTACTATATACTATTCCACTTTATAGGGAGCGGGTCGTAGATCAGCGCAATGTGACTGTAATCATTAATACATGCCTACTATTTTCTGGATATTTTCCTGAATAAAACAAAATTAAAGGTACTTTTGAATGACATAATTGTTATTAACCAACATGATCAGTATAGCTTACTTGACACTTATAAAAGCCACATTTTCACATTACCCAACATTGATTCTTGTTGAATCATTATTTAATATATTAAACAGATAATCCAGGTATTTATTAAAATAAAACAACCATGACCATTGCCACATTTACATACTCGATAGTGTATTCATTGGTAGAACACGTATCTCACTGTAAGTATATGAACAATTATTATGTATATTTGTCGCACACAGTGGCTCTATCCAGATGACTGGCATCATGAGCGTGGACGCATTCGTTACCAAGGTTGGAATGAAGGTTGTAAACACTTGGCACTCCAGCACCTCTGCACGCGGGAGAATCGACCTCAGTCGTGGAAAAATGCTCAGTGTAGAACTTGACATGCCACAGGAAAAGATGGAAATACTTGACATCAAGTAAGATAATTAAGTTGTCAAAAACATAATTATACTCCATTATTGTATATGAATTTAAATTGTACGTCTAATATTAATATTTAAACTCAATATATACATATTCCCATATGTAATGTTAAAATTACAATACTTACGTGAGTTTAAATCCAGCCTATACACCTAATGTAGCAGTTACCACATGGCTCTACATAATACTAACTTCGTTTACTTTATTTATATGTTTGTGTCACTGTAAATATGTATCATCCATTGTCCTCCCATGTCACTGCTGAATGGCCGGAGTGTAAATAAATTCTGTTCTGTCATTATTTTATCACATTATTAACACTATTATCAATTTATAGGACTGACTTTTTCACCCTGAACGGCGACACTGTCCGTGAACAGAAGATGTTGGAAAGTGAACGGAAATCCATCAAGCTGTGCTCTGGCACCAGACTAGCCACTGTCACCGGTCTAGAACTGTGCTCAGTGTTCAGCTACGTTAATGCCTCCATGAGAGATGACGCCCCCTACTTTCCTTTCACTGGACCTTTCAGCATGGAGTTGGCTCTGCACAAACGAGATACTCATAAAACATACAAGCTGTTAGCCAAGCGAACTGAGGTAATATACATACTGTACATATTTAAGAATACATGCAACAAAATTAATTTATGACTAATACATACACACACACACACACACACACACACACACACACACACACACACACGGGTAAGTGAAATATGATCATCGTTGACGTGTTCAAATTTCTTTAAATATAGGCATACTATACAAAACAAAATAGGTGTACTTATGATAGTGCCACTGTTTGGACTAAATAAGCTTACTTTCGCTAACAACTGGTATTTTGTGAGTACATCCCTTCTCGACTTGGTCATAATGTCTTATGACTGCAGCTTTGTTCTATGTTAATGCTTTTTTCGTAAAGATTTAGAGATAAAAATGACAAAGTTTATATAATCAGTTCCTAAACAAATTCCATGGTACTGAATGTTAGTCACAAGCAAGTTCTATTGTTTGGTTTAAACAATATTTATTCCGTCTTTTTTGGGCGGTGGGATTGGTCGACAGGCGGTAGAGCCTATATTAGGACCGCTCCCTATTGTTTTATAATAAAGTTCTGTTATTAGTTATAATATTTGGTTATTTATTGTATTATATTATAGAGTTCTACATCCAGCATTGCTCAGCTTGCAATGAACACACCTGGTTCAAAGGTAGACAGATCTTTGGGAATGGACTTTACGATGAACTACAGACGGAAATACTTCGAGATCGGTCTTACTTCACCATGGAAGAAGGTCATGACAAAAGGTATTATTAGTTCGCAGTCACTTCCTGACTGATCAAAGGTACTATTTAACGAATTAGTTTTAACTATATATTGACAGATGCCTAAACATATGTATCGTCTGAATATGTTCTTTATAATTTTTAATTCCGTCTGATTAATGATAATCATTAACGAATTAATTATTTTAATGACTTATTAACAGATGTCTAAACATTATGCATCGTCTGAATATCTTGTTTGTAATCTATCCTGTCTGATTAAAGATAATCTTTAACGAATTAGTTATTTTAATGATGTACTGACAGATGCCTAAACATATGCATCGTCTGAATATGTTCTTTATAATCTCTAATTCTGTCTGATTAAAGATAATCGTTAACGAATTAGTTGTTTTAATGACATATTGACAAATGCCTAAACATTATGCATCGTCTGAATATGTTCTTTATAATCTCTAATTATGTCTGATTAAAGATAATGTTTAACGAATTAGTTGTTTTAATGATATACTGACAGATGCCTAAACATATGCATTGTCTGAATATGTTCTCTATAATCTATAATTCTGTCTGATTAAAGATAATCTTTAACGAATTAGTTGTTTTAATGACATATTGACAGATGCCTAAACAGATGCATTGTCTCAATATCTTCTTTATAATCTCTAAGACATTCTTTTTCTTTCACAGGACATGCAACGACGAGTAAGAATCTGTGGCAACTTGGCGGCAGTGTGGTGCTTGATGAAACACAAGAATACGCCATCAACAGTGAAATTAAGTTCAACAAACAGAAGGACAAAGTGACATACAAACCACGTCTAGAAATCACGCGACCAAAAAGCAGCAACATTGTTCTATCTGGACTTCTCGTCACTGAGAAGAATTCTTTGGTGGACATGGAAATGTCGTTGGTTGGAATTAGAAAATACCCAATAACTGCCAAAGGTATGAATCTGTTAATGCTGCATATTTGATCTGTTTTATTCTAATGTGGTTTATGTTAACTGCATATATATATATATAGACATATCACAGATAAATAGATTATTTAGTATTTTAGCACATTGGTTCATCAAAATACGTAATAGACATAATATTATAAATATATACATGTAATAAAACATATAATATATGTTTTAATTTTAACATATTATGTTAAAATTAAAACAGTGCTATTTAATTGTGCTGCCTGAGTTTAAAGACTTACATACAATGGAATATACAATATAGGATATGTCGAAATCCATTATATCTGGTCAGCAAAACATTTACAAGGCCAAATGCGTATCTCTGCGCAAGGCAGACTCTAAGGGATATTTGACATTTTCTTATTCTTGGATAAGTTTCCTGAGCAAATCTTTTAATTTAATGATTAGACTATTTGTTTTATTGAATAATGTTTGTTTGTGTAACAGCTTATAAGACTTATAATCTTATTTATAAACAAAATACATGTATACTATATTCCCTTTAGCACTTGTAACGAGCTCTAAGACTGACACAAATTTCAAGTCATCACTGAGTCTTGATCCAAAGAGTGAGTACTCCATATCGGCTGGTTTGATCCATGAAACCAGTAACAAGCGACCTTCCTTCAAGTTCGTTCCCACACTCAAGATACAAACACCAAAGTCTGACGTCATCATTATGTCTGGAACCGCAGAATACAAAGATGGGAAGTCCTTTAAAGGAGACATCACTATTACAGCTGATGACGTGCTTGTCAAACCTATCAGGGCAACTTGTGAGTATTTGGTATTGTCTTATACATAGCGGTAGAGCGTCTGTCTGTGGCTCGATGGGTCGAAGGATCGATTCTCCTCAGGCGACCCGTTGGATTATTTCCCGTTCCAACCAGTGATCCACGACTGGTTCATCACAGGCCGTGGTGTGGTGTATGTTATCTTGTCTGTGGGAAGTACACTATTCTTGTAAATATGGTTTTAAAATAGTATCCTGCCCATATATCTTGTGATAGTCAAATGGTTATCTGAGGTATTACATCTTGTTCATTTGCAGGTGTTCTAAAGAAATCATCAGGAAAACGAGTAAAGTACTCCGGTGCAATGAGCATCAGGTCGAGGTCAGTGAATGCCAAGGCCAATGGCGTTGTTGACTGCAAGAGCACTAGCACATCCACACGTATTTCACTGGACTACAACATCAGGAAGGTTACGAAGAACAGAGTTACATTCAACAGCAAATACACTGACCGCAGCACAAAGTCGCTCATGAAGTACAAATTGACAGCGTAAGTCTATTTCTCAATATTTTCGTTCGTGTCATAGTGTCTATACCGAGTATTTGAAATACATTAGTATTTAAACCCACACACAGTCGTTTTATTTCCATTGTCCTGAACAAACCTGAACAAACGTTGCGAAAGTTTTAGACAAAGATTGGATTATTTTATGTTCATTCTTAATACATCGCTATTGTATATATTATACATATAATGCAAAACAAACGCCAATTTCTACAAACAACATAAATAATCACTGATATTGATGCTAATTGATTTTTTCATAACCTTTTATTACTTATCAAACATAATGGATAAACGGTATTTGAAATTTGAACCACTTCCATTTGACTGACGTTACATCAAAAAACTGAAATGTTCATCTTAGCTCTTTGATCCATATTCTAGTATTGTATGTTTTCAGACGTTAAAGTTCACCGTTTCATACTATTTTAGAAATTGAAAAGTATTTTGTTTGTATACCTGACGACTACTATCATACTGATATAGTTATAAAAACAGTTATTGTCTTGAAAAGTAGTTAATTATTTGCCAGATTATGTTATAGCAAAGTAACGTTGTTTATTATTTGCATCTCTATGTTATAGCAAAGTAATGTTGTCTGTTATTTGCATGTGTATGTTACAGCAAAGTAACGTTGTATCAAGGAACGTATTGTTATCACTGTCAGTTAGTTATCGAGTTTCTGTTTAAGACCTTTACACTGAGTTATTGCTGTACGGTTATGAATTAGTTCTGATTAAGACCACCAGTACACACTGTATTGTCATAGTTATTCGAATTGCTATTTTAGTAACATGGATACACAGCAGAACCCAGAACTGAACTTCCATACCACGGCAGACATTACTCATGGCAAGGCGAACACGGAGGCTTCCCTCGATTTTGTTTATGGCAAAAGCATCAAGTCTGGTGACAACAGAATTGCTAGCTCAGTCATGGTGAACCACCAAATTAATAAACAGTCCGCATCAGTGAATTACGACTTAAGGGCAACGTACCTTCCACTGGTAAGACATGGTATTGTGATATTGTATTATAGCATTTACGAACGGTTACTGGTAAGTTTCGATGTTGTTAACGTTTTAGATGCCTATCATAATAATAGTATTCTGGTCTAACCATGTAATACCAAATTAACATATATTTCCTAAATCTAAAATTGCAATATTTGAAACGTAGCAATGGTATACAGCTTGCACTCTTGTAATTTATTCATATATTTCAGTTAGCATTTTTGTTGTAGAAGAAATCTATGCCATTGTAGGGCAATCAGGTTTTATAAATGGTTATAACTGCTTTCCCAGATACCAAAATGATCACCAAATAAATTAAATGTTTGTCTGCTTAGCGCTATATACTAAATTATTTAACTGCATTAATTAATTGTATCTGTTGTTTAAGTTTCGACGTGCTTGTGTATTTACAGTGTGTTGATGCCCAACTGAAAGGCAACCACAAACACGACAACAAATACTTAACATCTTCCATGCAGTACACAAATGGGGAAACCAAGATTAACGCTGGACTAAACCTCAAGGATGAAAGCAAGAAGTTGATGAAGATGTCAGGTGATTTGAACCTTGGATTAAATGGAAAAGATATATCTATCAGCACTGAAGTAAACCAACCATCACGGAAACAGATACATCATGATATAACATGGAAAATGGGAAAAGTGAAGTCCAGTATTTTCTCAAAATACCAACAAGCTAAAGGCAATTCTCACAGATTCAGTACTGATATCCACATGTCTTCGCGTTCACCCATTAAACTATCTGGATCAGCAGACATTGACATGAAGAACTTCAAGGCAATGGGAGAAGTATTGAACGGAAAGGATAGTTATGGTTTGAGAACAGCTTACAAATATTCAGATGAACCACGAGGAAAATGGTCATTTGGCATCACACACCCTGCACGTGAAATGACAATAGATGTTGATGGCGGAAAACAAGGAAAGTGGTATGAAGGACAAATTGATGCCAAATGGAATGTTGGTAGAAATAGTAAAGACAGAATGCTTTTAGATGGGCGACTGAATTTGGATTCATCTGATGTCGATGGCAGCATGTCCGTCAAATATCCATCTCGAACAGTACAACTGAACTTAAAACATACTGCTGGTTTGAAACAATCAAGTCATGCCGACTTGTCTTGGAGCCCAAGAGACCAGATTAACGTTGATGCAAGTTACAATATGGACATGACACCAACAACCCGAAATATGGATATCAGCATGCAACTGGAGACACCCTTCTCATTGGTACGCACCGTAAAAGCAGAAGTTGGATTCGTCGACAACAGCAGAGTGTTCACATCAAAAGCAACATTATCACGTAATGGACGAGAGGGACAAATTTCAACAAACGTCAATATTAACAAACCTTTAACTATGCGAAATATCGACATCTCTAGCAGAACGACTACAACATCCAACCTGTTTGAACAGATGGAGATCAAGATTGTTCACCGATTAGACTCAAAGTTAATGACCAAGGTTAAGGGCTCGATAGACAGAACCAACATTGATGTAGCCATATCAGCTGAGAACAGAGGAACCACAAACAGAAATGACATTGAAGCATCATTAGCACTGAAGTCTAACATTCCACAGTTTGAATCTGCTACCTTGCGAATTGCTCATAATGATGATTCCAGGAAATTCGTCACTGATGTAAATTTCGATTTCAATGGACAACAGTGGGTATATGATCTGGATATGAATCACTACCGATATGGATGGCAGTTGCAAAACAACGGAAAATTGACACTTTCCGCACCATATGCTAAAGTAACCAGCATATGGCAACAACGTATTGGTAGAAAAGACATAAAATCGTCGTTCACAACAGATTGGGGAAGAGGACAAGTGGTTAAATTTGATTTAACAGGTAACATGGAAGATGCAGGACATAGAACAAAGATTAACAGCGATATGAATCTCCAAACACCTTGGATGCCCATCAGAGATATTACATTTGAGTTGTCGCATGAATGCGGGGAGGGTTTCCTTCGCACTTCAACACGAATAAATGAGAATAGAAGACACAAATGGAGCTCAGTTATCAACATGGTTCGCTCAGCTGGTCAGATAGACTTTGACATGAACTTAATCTCACCATATTCTGAAGACATCTCTGGAAAGATCAACAGCAGATATAGCAGGTATCCGATAACAGGACATGCAGATGTCAACTGGTCACACGATAGTCGAATGTCAGTTGATGGTTCCCTTAATGTTCCATCGATGTCTAATATTCTTGGCAACATTCGTATAGCGACACCTTTCAGAGACTATGAGACATTTGTTCTGCAGATTTCACAAAAGAAGCAGGGTAATGAATATATTTCAGCTGGCACTGTTCAGTATGGCTCGAGTGATACAATTGAAATGGAAACTCGCATTCAACTAGATTCAAGTAAACGAATATGGACAAAACTAAGCACCCCATACACAAACTACAAGGACATGGAGGCTGGCATTGAGTTCACTGGAGACTTTAAGATGTTCAACGGTAAATCAGAACTGTCCGTAAAGCCAGTATTTGGTACACTCTCAGGAGTGGTCAGCTTTGATTGGAGATCTGATTTGGATGCTAAACTGAGAATTGATACACCGTTTGTGGACTTCCCATACCTTCAGATTCATGTTGCTAGTGAGGAGACACCAAAGGGACGCCATTCTCTCATTGAATCAGTGTATGCTCCAAGACAAACAATTGCACTCGACACTAAATTCAATTTCAATGGGCCACTCTATTTAGAAGCAAAATTACAAACGCCGTTTGAAAATATGGAACGGACCAGCGTACTACTAAAGCATGCCAAGGGAGACAAAACAATGCAATCATATACTGAAGTGACATATGGTTCGAATGAAAAGGTCGTTGGGGATATAAAACTTCAATGGAACCGAGATATAGATGGAAGTGTCTCACTGAAGACTCCATTTAGTGGATATGAATATAGCACGGTAACAGTGCACCATGAAGGAGATATCAGCGACTTCAAATGCCACGGAGAAGTAGAAATGTATGGAGAGAACCTTATCGATGCTGATGTGGCTTTCCAAAATGGTTACAGGACATCTGGATCTCTTTTTATTAGAAGCAGTCGCTTTGACAAAGTAAAAGCTAAATTTGTCACAAGGGGAGACCTAACCAATATGCGGTGTACTTCGTCGATTGTTTATGGCTACAAAAAGATACTAGATATGATGCTACAAAATAAAATAGCTTCTAGAAGACTCAACACAGCCCTGGTAATTAAGACCACATACATGGATGACTTGGATATTGCAGTTGAGAATGAAGGAAACTCGCAGAGATTTAATACGAAATTGACTGGATCTCTGGGATCTAACACACTTAATAGTGAAATATCATTCGCCCTAATAGATGCTTCCGTCGATTACAGCAGTACCCTGAATTACATGATAAATGGAAACGAAAAACACTGTGCTCTTTCACTACAGAACAAAGGCGACATACATGATTTCAGTGCAACAGGATTGGCTCGAATTGACACTGATCAAGTAGAGGTTCGAACAACTTTTAATACCAGGAATGGACATGAGGGTAAATTGACAATTCAAACACCTATAGAAAATTTCAAAGAAACAGGCATGTCTTTTAGTCACACAGGTGACCTTTCTTCCTTTACGTCACAAGGGAAAGTTACATATATGGATGGACAAGATATGACAGGCGCCGTTAAATTTGTTGGTTCTGATATCAAGAATATGGAAACCAAAGTGGAGATACAGACACCATTCAAGTACCACGAGAACATTGTTTTTGAGCATAAACACGATGTTGACAAGGACACTATTGAAGCAAAATCAGAAGTTGCATATGGCTATAACCAGAAGATCACATCCGATATCAGCGTCCAGTTAAACCCTGTCAACATAAATATTTTGCTTAAGACGCCATTTGAAGGATTAAGAACTACACGATTCATCCATAGTCAAAGCGGTATCTGGAACAGATTCAACTCGCATTGTGAGATTGAGATTGCATCAAAATCTCTTCAGGTTGACACCACCTTCAACCACGACAGAACGACTGATGGAAACATCATTATCAAATCTAACGTAGAGGAAATCAGAGATGCAAGAATTACATTTAGATGTAATGGGGATTTAAAGAATCTTGAAGCAATGGGTTCTGCTAGCCTGAATGGTGTTTCATTTCAAGGTGAGGCTAGTAATAGAATGACAGATAGAAATATGGTTACAACAGTTTCTCTTAAAAACCCATTTACAGAAAAGATAACACTGAACATTGATCACAGAGGCCAACTATCTAACTTTAACTCTAGAGGATCTGTCTCGTGGGGCACCAAGAAAATCGATGTTGTAGGGACCTACCAAAGAAGACCTTCCATTAATGGTTCCTTCAGGCTCCACACACCTTTCAGAAACTTCAAAGATATTGGTATCGCAATCAAACACAATGGTAACGTCAACAAATTCGACTTTGACGGATCTATGAACTACATGGATGGAAAAGTAATAGAAACGAGTATCAACCATTCAATGTCAGGTTTTGGTCAATATGGATATGGCGGGAAACGTCTTGCATGTTCAGTCAATATCAAAGCACCATTCACTGATACAGTAAACCTCAAACTGGCTCATAACGATGATGAATCTGGATTTACCACTGAAGGCACAGCTACACATGGACAGGATGAAATGAAGGTAGCTTTCCAGCGCAGATTTGGTGATGCATCAGTCAAGATCAATACGCCATTCAAAAACTTTAGAAATATTGGTGCTTCGGGAAAGTTTTCAGGAAATATGCACGAATTCACAACGGAAGGGCATGTTAACTACATGGATGGCAAATCCATTGATGGCAAACTTTCTGGTTCCGTAATTGACCCTCAAAACATTGATACCACTATAGAAGTACAAACTCCATTCAGAGGTTATGAGCACAACAAGCTAAAACACAGACACAACATTCAAGAAGACAATTTTGCTCTGACTACTGAACTCCAGTGCGCCAACAGACAGAAGCTGTTGTTAGACATCACAGGTAACCTGTACCCAAATGCTAGAATGAATGCAGTGTTGAAAACTCCATTCACAGGATATGAAAACAATAAGCTGATAATGAGCCATGAGTTTACACAAGGGTCATGCAAAAGCCACATTGAAGGAGAGGTTGCTGGTAAAATCGTAAATCTTGATTCTATGTTCAGTAATGGCGAGACAAGAACAGGCAGTCTAGTTGTAAACACGAACATCGATGGACTGGAAAGCATGAAAGCAACATACACCTGCAGCGGTGATCTGTCAGATTTTAAAATAAATGCAGCAACGTCCCTAAATGATAAAAAGGTTGAAACGGAAATCACAAACAGATTTGGACGAAGACAATTGGCATCATCCGTAGTTATCAAAACACCCATTGCAGATGATATCGTTATAAATTTGTCCCATAATAGTCGTTCATCTGGGTTCAACTTGAAGGGATCAGCAACATTGAAACGTGATGTGTATGGATCAATGTCTGCCATTTATAGCAAACGTGGAACCGTTATAAAATTTGAATCAGATGCTGAATATATCATTTTCCAAGAGGGAAATAGAGCCAGTCTAAAAATCATTCATGAAGGAAATACTATGAATGACCTCGCGCTGTCTGTTAAAGGAAAGCTCAACAGAAGAACCATTGAATTAAGCAGCATACTGAAGGCAGCTGATAATATACATGGTGAGGTTACAATCAAAACGCCATTCAGTCCATTTAGAAATGTAGGTTTATCATTTGACCACTCTGGCAATGCAAATCAATTCCGTTGTGAGGGTCTGGTCAAATACATGGATGACAAAGAAATATCGGGAAAGATTAACCACTACAAACATATGTGGCAAAGAATTGATAGTGCTATTGAAATAAAGACACCAATAGCTGATTACGAAACAATAAAAGCAGACATCAAACACACTGCCCAAGACAACTCGATCAAATGCAATGTTGGCGTCTACTATGGCAGAGAAGAGATAACTGGAGACATGGACATTTCTTTTGAACCAACTTTTGATTTTACATTAAAGGCAAAGACTCCGTTTTCTGGATATGAACAAATGTCAGCAGAAACAACCTACAGTAGTAATTATGATAAGTACACTCTGGATAGCAGTGTAGATGCCGGCAATGGAAACAAATTCTCAATCAACTCACTTTTGGATATATCATCAACACCAATGACGGCTTCAACCAGGATCAGCACACCATTTGCTAAGTTGGAAACAATTGACCTATCTATTACTCACAGTGGTCAAGTCCCACGATTTCAGTCAACCGCATCATTTAGCTGTCCTTCCGTCGGTCATATAGATGGTGGCGTTTTGGTTCATTATATAAATCCATTTAACCTTAATAGCAACATTCATTTCACAAGCGAAATCACGAATCTCGAGAACTTCAAATTTGTTGTAAATGCAGTTGAACGATCAAACACCAAGAAGATAAGTACAGAAGTGGAATGGGCAACAGACAGCCACATCAAAATAGAGAACAGTTTCAAGCTCATAGACAGCTGGAAAGGAAAACTATATGCCGCAGAAATACTTATGACATCTTCTTGTCCAGTTATTCGACAGGCGTCTTTGAAAGTTGAGCATGAATGTGCTGCTGATAAATACACTGGGAAGGTGACTGCTGATGTTAATGGAAAAACGATGATTGATGCCGACATGGACTATGCTATCAATGCAAGGCATGAAGGGTCAATTAATATCCGTAAGCCAAAGCCAATGCGTCTCACTCTGTCAAGCTCGAAAGCTGACAACAACATTGACAGTGATCTGTACTTGAACTGGAACAGAGATGAACCAAACAGCAACATCCGTTTCCAAACCGTTTACAACGATAAGAGTGGAAGCTACAGCACTGCCAGAGATCTTAAAGTCAAGCTAATTCATCCATCGCGAACTATGGGCATCATTGGATCAGTCAGTAATTCTCCACGTCAAACAAAGACTCAAGGTGAGCTCATTTGGGATGCAGATGAGAGCCAGAAAATCACATATGATTTCTCACTGAACGATCGAAGCAGACGATACAGCAAAATGTATGATACAAGCCTGAAGTTTGGCCTGCCAATGCGAAGTGTACAGATGTCAGGGGCGTACAGCGACGACACGAAAGCCAAAACTGTGGATGGATCTTTCTTCTGGGATGCTGATAGAGATCAAACCAAGGAAATTGGTATCAAGGCTATACTGTCTCCCAACGATGCATCTAATACTGCCGAGGTCACATTACGTCTTCCATCTATTGGAAAGGTAAACACTTATATCCAAATATTTTATAATAGCGATATTGATTTAAACTTGTTTTAAATTTATATACGAAATTACTGTGAATAAAACAAATCAGTCTGCGTACTATACGTTATACTAGTACATGTAGCTAGCTTAAGGTATTGATCTCCAATTGTTGTACTTTTTGATTATTTGATTTCATGTAATGATGTTCCCAAATGTTCTAGATTATATTTTCTAGATACACATGTATATATACAAATGTAAATTAGTTTCGTGTATAATTTTCAGGATGTGAAATTTGGAACTGAAATGATGCTGAATGAAGGTCGGACTCTCTTTAATGGGAAAACTAGGTTTTCATATTCGTCAGACAGCAGAAAAACCTTAACCCTCCTGTCCAAGATTGAGGACATTTCGAGTTATGGATCAACTAACTACAGCATGGTCCTTGCTATTACACATCCATACACGGATGTAGATGCTGAGCTTAAGTCACACATTGGCTGGTCAAGTGAAAAATACTCCACCAATATGGACGTCTCCTACTTAACAGCAAAACGTGAAAGCAAAAACCTGGCTCTCAGAGCTGAAATTGACAGGCTACGACAGCAAATTAGTTTGCAGGTAAGATTTAAAAAATATAAAATTATAGCACTCTTTGTGTAAAATACCATGTTTGTGCACCTGGGATTTAAAACAAGATATGGGTCAAAGAACACTATTAAATGAAAAAACAAACATACATAGAACTTATTTCCGAGTTATTTTCAAATCGTGTTGCCTGAAGACTAAATTGCTATTGGATGTCAAACACATGGTTATTTTTGACGAATTATCTCAGTGTAAACCCATCGCCAGCACATGAGCGATTCTTATCGATTAGCAGCAAGGGATCATATTTATTCTATTTTTTTCAACAGACAGGATATCACATACCACAACTTTTTATATGTAATTAATTTAGAAACTAGTTGTCTTTGCATCCACGTGAACTCAATAAAATGCTATTTTATCAGATGAAGAGTCCCGAAAGACAAGTGGAGGTGTCAGGGAAGATAGTTGATTCCAACCCATACCAACTGAGAATCAGCAATCGCGTGGATGACAAGAACGACTTTGTGACTCATTTGAAGTTGGATACTGAAAGACGATCACTAGATTTCCAGACCAACTATGACATGGGTAGGTATTTCTATTGAAATATAATTATGTGCAATATGTCCATCGTGGTATGCTATATTAATATGCTTATCCTGTATGGCTTGAGATTTTCACAATTCATTCACCATTTATTAAAAGTAAGCAAGTAACAAATGTTTCTTACGTTCCATAATATCTATCATAATAGCCTAAAACTGTGCAACAACTATTATATTTATATTTAAGAGTCATTACCGTGAATTACTTCTCCGTAATAAGTGTTAAACTTTTCAAAATGTATATATGCATTAATGCGTAAGTTTCTGATTAAAACATCAGATAGTACATGTATGTTGTCATTTATATTGGACGCTCAAATGTATATTGCAGAGAATCCCAGAAACACATTCCACATCGAAGCTAGATATGTGAACGATAGTGCGGTTCAGGCAACCGTTTACCACCAAGAAAACTACCGCCGTGTTGATGACAGCCTCTTTGCGGCTAGACTGAACACCTCCAGACTATTGCACACCAGAATACACTGGAGACCAGACATTGTCAAAAACTTCCAGGTAAAACAATAATAATTGTGTCCATCATGTCACTATAATTTCTGTTTTATTTACGGGGATTACATTTAGGGGAAGGGCTCGCGCCGAGCCAAATGGGACAGGTTGTCAAAAAGCACCTATGCTCTGAAAATCTTTTTCAGTAGTTCGTCGAGATAAACGTCTGCCCCCTTTTCAAAATGTTTACATCTATTTTTAGGTGAACATAGATGTCAGAATAATGGAAAACGGACGTTAATCTAGAAGAATTACCTTTTTTAAACATTTAATGTTCAGCTGTATGAACGAAAGCTAGTGATGTGTAATAGAAAACACACACGTTGTAATACTAGTGCAGGGGCATATAATAATCATGTCAGAATTCTTAGTCATGTTGGGAAATCCTGTTAATTTATGACATGAGGAGTTTTTGTAACCAGAGGAACATACTGATGCAGAAAATTGGTGCCAATTTTTCTATCCATGTTAGTGATTTAAAAAAAAGTTCTAACCTGACCGTTATACTGTATTTGTTTTTGCTTACAGGCATTTATGACTCGCCAGGTAGAAACGTATGGAGAAAACGTAATTGATGGACTACACCAGATGTCGTCTTCGATTGGAAAGGAACTTGAAGGAAAATACGAAAAAATCACCTCTCACATCAATCAGGAAGCACGCCCCCTGGTAGACGCACTAGCAACTGAGATGAACTACTTGGAAAGACAGCTGGACAGTGTGAGACGTGACGTCCGACGTATGCATGACCGCAATGATTTCTACTTACAAGATATGGGAGAGACATTCTGGAAAGCACTGTAAGTATGGAAATCACAACATTTTGAAGGGAATGATAATCTTTTGTAGATGACTATTATATTATGTCATTTGACAACACCTCGTTATATTTATTAAACTAAACGTAATAGACACACACAAATTGTGTAATAATATATTATTGATGTTAATCGTTTTAAACATGGATTTAAGGCTTTACATTGTTCAGGCAAACTATAAATCTTATTTTAAAAAGATGTTTTCATAATATACTGTATTTTAAGTTTAGAATACAATCAATGCCTAATATGCATATTTGAATATTGTATATTTCAGCGATTACTACAAACAAGCGGTATCAGCTTACAAAACATTTAGCAAGGATACAGTCGCAATGATGTTAACTTCGTTAGAAACAATGCAATCTTACCCCATCCTTGAAGAGTACCGTGCTGTCATCAGAGAGTTGGTTGCCAATATCAAGGTCCGTATTCATATCAGATTTACAATTATATCTTTTATATTCAAGTGCAGTGTATCTATAATACACACAAACACATATATATATATATATACGTACAATATATTACAATATACTTTATTACCCCAGTTGGCAAACATAACCAGGCAAATATTTATTATGTTAATTGTCACTGAAAAATACCACAATACTGGTTTAACCTGTTATTTGATTAGGTTATTAAAACAATTTCAGCCACTGACAGAAATGTTACTAAAATAACGCCAGCAAGGTCACAAATAGAGAATAAGATGTCACCTATTTTCAGTAGCTTTCATTGTCTTTAGGTTTAGTATGACAGCAAAATAAAATATGTCTTAAAATGCATACATCACAATGGAACGTCTGGAGTCATAATAGAGCACAGTACCGGTATTTTATAGTCACTCGCTAAGTTCGTTACAAATGAAAATTATTTCACTTGGGACTTAAACTTGATAACAAAAGATAGCTAATTAAATATCCTCTATGTATACTCACTCATCTATGATACACAATCACCTTAACTGAATATCAAGAAAAAGTACAATAGATAAGTTTCGCCATTATTAAACATATCCAGGCTACTAATACTTTGTTACTCTGGTACCATCGATTCTTATTGTGCAATGATTTATTAGAATTATTGTAGCACTTTATTATATTATTATAATGGTTCTTGTTACAGGAATCTGTGGCACAAACAGTCAGAAGTACAGTCGATGCCATTGCAATGATTGATGATACACTGAGAAACGCTCGCAAAAACTATCACATGAACTCCGATGACATTTCTAACAAAATTATAGGTATGCACATGAATATATATATTTCAACAGTCAATTTGGGCATTTGAACATAATTATAAAACATAATCAAAAACTTATTTTATGTTTTAAAGTATTTGGGATTAATTAAAAATACTAACTTTAAAATTGCTGCTAAATTCATACTGGTTGTACTTTTTATTCAAGAAACGCTTTTTTCCGGATTCATTCTTAAAAATTACAGAAGTGTATTGCTGTTAAATATCGTGAATATCGTAATTATAATGCTAAAATATGCTAATCCGGTATTCATGAGAATATATTATTTTTAGATTATCTCCAACGTGTGAAAGAGCTTCCACAGATGAATGCACTGAAAAACACATACGTGCAAAACTACATCACGAAAGTTGGCAAAAGCATTACATCGTCAAACATGGCAGACCAACTGTCATCTCAGATTTACAATGTGCACGATATTATCAACTCTGGTCTCATGGGAATAATGAATCATGATGACGTTAGACACATCAAGTCTCTTGCCAACAATGTTTACGAAGAGGTACCATTTAATCTTATAAAACAGAGAGTTCACAATGGCAAACTATTTATATTAAAAATAACAGCTCTAAAAGAAATCTTGAAAGAGCTGTACCTGTTTTCATCTTGGTCGTGTGTTTTAATCATGTTGCTAGAAAATGCACTTAAACGCTGTGTTCGTGATTTCTACCGGTGAGTAATGATATGCTCAACTTTCACAAACAAATCCTATAAATATGAATATAGATGCATGCAAACATGGCTTCGTTTGAATATCCTTTGGAGTCTGTCAAGTATATAGATAAGGCTTTGAACGCAGTAATTTATTTTGGCCTTTAGATTCAATCAATGAAACTAGCTGGCATAGCTATCCAGTAGTTATTTGGGTGTGTTTAGTGAACCTTCACTGTAAGCAATAATACTACAGTTTAAAAAACAATATCCCGGTTACGTAACTGTTAATTGTAAAACTATTTTTGGTATTTTCTATTATGAGTATATATCGGCTCTACACATTGATTATTAGTTATTTTTATATCATTGTATGTACCGTATTCTGACATCCAATAGCCGATGCCTTTTTTCATGCTAGGGTGTCGTTAAATTTTACTTCATTTCTCATTTGCTTTGTTTTATTGTACCTATTGTTTATCATATCTCAGGGTCGATGGGCCTACAACTACTGGCAAGTAGAGGAGAACGTCCAGAAACACCTGAAGAGCATATTCATCATGCTGATAGAAATGGTACAAGAGGAGCTGGAAGATTACGATTCGTACTTTGACATCCTGGACAAGTCACGAGTGATCATCATGGATCCAGACCATGGCGAGATCCAGCTTGAGATCTACCTTCCTCTGCCTTTCCATTCCCTCAACGCTCTTCCAGACGTAATGCCACACATCAACAGAGTTAGAGATTCCGTCAACCATTACATACCCGACAAATCAACGCTGAACAAGTATTACGAAGATGTAGGTATCTTCAAATATAACCGTATTAAAGGTTCCTAATCAAATTGTAATACAACTGCCACTTCCCTACCCTTTCTTTGTCGTGGACAGAACTCTCTGGCGAAGTCCGAGGTTGTGCCCATGACAGATGTGCTTGAACAGTTTTCTGATGGAAGCACACCAAAAATGGCCCAACCCAACCCAATTGTAATACTGAAAGAAATGCTACTTTTTGCAACATATAACAGTAATATTAAATATAACTTTTATTGAAACAATCCAGTGAAGAATTAATCATTGTCTATAATTATTACATACCGATCCTGAATATTAACAAATAAGCAATGCTGCAATATTACTGAAATGAGATGCACTTCTACACTATTGTTTTGTGTCAATTATTATTCACTTCGATGTACATCGTTTTGGACTTGTTGTATTTGTACCCCGAGTATTAGCGACAACATATTCTCTAGTAGAACATTTACAACCTTTGTGTTTTGCAGTATTTCCCCAGTTCCATTTGGCGATCCCCAAACAAGACTGTCAAAGATGAATGGAAGAACGAGTACATGGTAAGATCATGTTATAGTCATCAGACATTCTAATCTTTCTCAACCTTATGTACATAAATCATAAGATATTCTAGTGAGCATCAACAAGTTTATTTGTTTAACGACATCACTGGAACACATTGATTATTAATAAGCGGTTATTCGATGTCAAACGCACAGTTACATCGAAACTGTGTCACAGAGGAAACACGCTGCCGCCACATAGGCTACTTTTACCGAATAACATTAAAGATTCTTTTATGTGCACTTTCCCACAGACAGGAGAGCACACACCACGGCCTTTGATAGACCAGTCGTGGATCACTGGTTGGAACGGGACCTAACCCAACCCACCCAGTGAGCATCAAGACGGGTATATACTATTAGTATTTATTTCTTTTTTTGTGCAAAAGTAAAACTACTATGTCATTATATTTATATTATTTTTCCATATAAAGTCAGTCACTGTCCCAAATGTCATCAAACAAAATAAAGATTTCATATGCTTTGGTGGTGTACATAAATACATCATAGATTATTAATCAATGTTTAATGTTTAAATATATGTAATTACTGTATAATATTATAATGTTCCTATTGGTTACATAATATGCATTCAGCCCTCTATACTGTAATCCATTCATCTATGCATCCAACATATACATATACAGACATATACATGCATGCAAGACAGGCATGCAGACACATAATACAGACGTACATAATTCGTTGTGTTACTGTTAAAATACCAGTGTCCCTGGCTCAAGACTGGTGGGTACAGGGTTCAAATTCCGCTCGAGGCGGTGAATGTTATAATCGCTATACCGGTGTAAAAAGAAGTCCAGTAGGAATGCAATCCCTGTAATATTTAAACAAAACGTGTTAAACAATAAAATTAAAGCCGTGGTATGTACTGTCCTGTCTGTGGCAAAGTGCATTATAGCAGATCCCTTATACTAACACTAACCTTTGTCATGTACAGGCAGTCAAGGCAGCTGGACCGTCTGACCACTGCAGACGAGTTTGAACTTTAATTGGATATAATAAGCAAGTAATAATTATGTTATAACTAACTAGCGAATTTACTAATTAACTAACCAACCAACTAACTGTAAGAATGCTCGTTGATTTATTTCTACGATTTTCTTTCTTTTCAGAACTACGTTGAGGATTTGGGAAAGAACAGAAGTAGGCGACCAATGCGAATAGAGACAATGTAAACTTGGACTCTTAAACATGAACTCTTGAACAAATTGTGCCAAACAGATCATGGACATTTAAATGTTTTACAAGATGTGCAAGAATGGACTTATACAACTGTATTGACATATCTGCAGCACAACGTAGTCGTTATAATGTGCAACTACATATATTAAAAATACCTGGATGGAAACCTAACGTATATATACAATACAAGTTTTATGCTGGCACATACCCAGTATTCTAGCAGTCGCTCTCACCTCGTGAAACTGTTTATGAACTATTTATTAGAGTAATAGTAAATGTATGAGGCAGAAAACGAATCACTTAATAACACCTAATTCTACTGCCTTTTTTTCGGAACTCAAGTCTTTTGGAACTCCATCACCATAAAAATGCTTGTAATGTAAAAACGAAGTTTTATATAATTTTTGTTTCAAGAACTGTAGAGTTCAAAGAATTTTTTATCTTGTATATTTTTGCTCTTTTAAAAGGACAGTCCCGACTTTTAAGACGAGTGCCACCGAACTTACACATCTAATGATATTTGTAACATATTTCTGGCTAATACAGTATTTTTATTTCTAAAATTAACGTTTACTTTCGTTGTATTGCCTAAAATATCAATATGTGTATATCCAATGCGTTTATAGTACCTTTTGCCTACAATAATTTAGTACGTTCTAAATTATTTTAGGCAAAAGGACACAGTAAGCTAATACAACCATTTCGATGCCAAGAAGCACATAGGATAAACACATATTGGTATTGTAAGTAATAATATGTAAGTACATGTTAATTTTAATAATAAGAAATGTTCTATTAGCCAGAAATATGTTACAAATGGCATAAGACGCGTACGTACGGTGGCACTCGTCTTAAAAGTCGGGACTGTCCGTTTAACTTACACAAATCTGTAACAAACGCCTCTAAAATACATTCTCAGCATACATTTTAACTTTTATTACACTGTATTTAAGTCCATTCTAAAACACAGATTCAGGTTAATAAATATTTTAAGCATGTGCTTTTCTCTTTTATTTGTCTTGTTTTATACGAAATATATTAATTTCTGTCTTTGTCATAGATATTATTGAATAGTGAAAAAAATTAATACAGTTAAATCTGTATGAACCAACCGCTAAAACGACAAGATTATTATGTAAAATAGAAAGCTAGACGTCTAAGACAGATGGTACACACTATATAATTTTGGTGAATAGAAAGATTTGTATTTCCAAGAGCGGATATAAAATACTGATTTTCGTGAGATCGAGTGATCTCGACTTTGTTACATTGTTCCGTGGACTGCTTTATGCAGATGCACGCATTTGGCTGCGTTAATGGTTTTGTCGTCTAGATTGGATACTATACTATTACTATAAAGAGAATGGTTATAGTTTTAAAGAACGTCTCAAGTATTGTGAAACGAGTATTATTATATTCACGTGTCTGTAATTTTCGCGTTTGTCATTATACCGAGAAAATTACATTCACAAGAAAAATTACTATATATCAATGATACTCATTAAAAAGCGCGCATACGTATAATATTATACCATAGGGATTTGCTTTACCAATAACAGCACTTTCAATTCGTTTGAGTCAAATGTTAGTGACTAATCACTTCTCTGGACTGATTGGACAATAGCTGTCGTGCTCATTGAGTCATTGTGTTTCAAATCTCGTGTCACTTTCTCGCTATATGTGAGGTAAAATACAGGTTTGTTATAACTTATTTACATGCTTATATCCAATTAAGATTCAAGCACGTCTGTCATGGTCAGGTTGCAAATCTGCCAAAGACAGGATTGTACATACACTGGTCGGTGTAAGCGGAAGTACACTTACTCATTGAGCCTTGCGGAGCACTCGCCGGTACTGAGAATAAAAATCCCATATGCCACGAATGTGACTTGAACCCAGTACTTACCAGTCTTAAACCTTACGCGTTTAACCACCGTGTTGTGGATAACTTGGATATAATAGTATGTTAAACAGGGGGTAGGGTTATACATATAATATGGTATTTTAAATGACCTCGGCATCGAAGAAACAATAATTATACCATCGAGTGCTACCATTGGATCCATGTCATGGTAATTACGGCCCCTGAAATGAGGAAGATGCTGAAGAAAAATATATCTTGTGATTGTTCAAAATGGAACACCAAGCGAAAGTGTAATGAAAGATACTTTGTATTGACGTGAGTGATCATCTGATGTGGTCATACTAATACGCACAAACATTTATAGCATAGAGGAAGTTTTATCATTTTAAAGCAAAATAATTATTTATCGACGCTCAACAACCTTGCCTAATTTTACGTCATCGGCCTTTTAGTAACGGAAATGATTCCAAACGTTTTGACCGTTTTCCTTGTTGTTGGAACGTTTCAACATTGAGAGCTCTAGCATTTAAGATGCCCAAGATGGCATCGAACCTAAAACAAACCATAATAAAAACAAACATTTACTAACATATCGACCTCCGTAGACCAGTGCTTAACACATCGGGCTTAAGACCAGTAGGTACTGTGTTCGAATTCCATTCGTGGCACTATACCGGCTCAAACCTAGAGTGAGTCTTCTGAAAAGCTCAATGGGTAAATGTACTACAACTTACACCGACCTGTGTCCACCACTGGTGAAATAAACGCCGTGGTATGTAGTGGTCGGTCTGTGGGAACGTGCATATAAATGATAATTTGCTACTTATCCAATAGGAGTAGCAGGTTTTCTCTCTCATACTAACACTAATTTCTGTCACGGAATTCTCACTGGCATTGCTTAAACTCGGAATATGATGATCAACATAAATTAGAAATAGTCTATTGATATGTTGAGTCTGCGGTACCAACGTAAACGTATCGGTTATTGCTGGAAAACGCGCCTGAGCGGTCCTACATTCTAATTTGTTCCTGGGGGAGGTCCCACAGACACCCCTCCCTCTTTGTGTGCGGGTGCCTTAGGCACGCGCTTTGGAAGGCTTCGCCTTCCATAGTGCCCTTTTTTGTATATTTTTTTATTTGCCCTTTTTATCCCGCACCCCACCCCCCCCCTTACCAAAATCCTGCATCCGCCCCTGCAGTTTACAGTCTATATCTCTTATCCCTAAAGTTAAAAACAATTATAGGTTGTCGAATATCGATAAGTAAAGCATGGGTTATTTCCCGTTGGATAACTCTTCACTTGTAGGTGTTATAAATACGTTTAAAACTAACTTCGGTATTCTCACGTCAATCTGGATATGATCACGAATGACGTACTATAGACCGTTTTCCATATTTATATTACTTTTTTATTATTATTTTCGATATTTAATTTTAAACTTTTTATTCTCATTGCTGTTTGTAGAGACAGAGAGTAATAATGAAAATAAAAAATAAGAAATAAAGTATCCAAATAAAAAACAATTAATATAAATATGGAAAACAAGTTTACAGAGACATAAATATTTGGTCTAGCAGTAATAGTGGTGTAGTGGACAGCACGCTGAATTGCTTGCAACCATTGTGAATCCACACACACACACTCAACAGATTTTCTTTTTCATACATGTATTTGTATGGTCTTCTATACTATTGTGACGGCCCAAGGATTTACGGGTCCCTGCCGTAGCCATTTTAGCAGTTACCCGGATGCGCGGATTTACGTTAGAAACATAGTTGTACTAGCGGCAGCGTCTAAACCGTGAATAATGTTTATTAACCTGTTTTATAATGTATACGACGCTGTGCCTGTTTTAAACATTATAAACTATGTCCTAATGCTTACAAATACGTTGATTATGATAGATAGCCGCTACGAGGATTTAACTAATAAATAACGGAGCTGTTAAATTCTATGCAGTAAAGGCAAATCATAGCGATAATAATACTTAATTAATATAAACGATCTTGTGCTCAAAAAGAGTAAGAGACGACATATTCCGAAACAAGTATTAATAGCTAATGATCTGTACAACGTTGCGTAATACACTTTTGCTTCGGTCTAGTGACGTCACGTCAGTCGTAACCCATGACAACGTCACGTACGCCAGTTCTTTCCCAGAGTATAAAAGGAGCGACGTAACGTCAAGAAATGGGATTGCGCTACCAGCAATCCCGGGTGAATAACCTAAATACCAACAGAAGAAAAAGGGTGAACAACCCCCGTTCCAGCAGACCAGCGGAGACAGCGGAGGTGAAAACCCCCATTGATCAGCGGCGCTAGCGGAGGTGAACAACCCCCGTTCCAGCGGAGACTGCGGAGGTGAAAACCCCCATTGATCAGCGGCGCTAACGGAGGTGAAAACCCCCATTGATTAGCGGCGCCTACAAAGGTGAACACCTTCCATCAAAAATAGACCAGCGGCGACTAACGGAGGTGAAAACCCCCATTGAGAATAAACCAGCGGCGACTGCAGGGGTGAACAACCCCGATACTGCGAGCGACAGCGGCGACTAACGGAGGTGAAAACCCCCACTGATGATAATATTTAGTTGATCGGAGAAGATTCGGCATAGACTGCATGGGTGCATAACCCAACTTGTGTCCGACCGACGACTACATCCATAGTTAAATTGCTTGTGTTTTAGATTAGCGTGAAAACGCAATTAATGATTGTTTGCCTCTTAAAAGGGTGAGTATATATAAACCTGACAGGTTAACGGCAGCTACAGACTGGACATCAGAGTTTCCAAGACATCAACTACGATAGATTTGATTTCCATGGTTTCCGTTAGCAATATCAACTACTACATCTTCGTGACAGATTGGATCCACTAGGGAGCGGGCTCGAGTGATAGTGCTGAGAATAAGGCGCGGCGTCGCATCTCGGAAAAAGGCACTTAACGGATTTCACTGTGTACCGTTGACGTTTCTCCATTGTGACACCGACTATGCGGTTGCGGTATTGAAGACCACTTCCACTCTGTACTTGTTTAATTGCCGTGGACAGGCGGACGTTGTGCACGTTAGCCCTTCGCAGATGACGCAGTGACCAGATAGTTGTTAACAGACCCACAGTAGTCTAGCGGCAGTACCCAAAGTCAGGGGCTCCTATATGGCGTTGCCTACCACTCTGTCAGAGCTGTAAATTATCTGCTATTTGTGTCGTCTGACGAACAGCCTCGTTTGCGAGTTCACCGGACTGACGGACAGACGCTATAGAATATTATGAATTGAATACTTACCCGACAAATGTTTCCAGTACCCAAGTTATGCAGCATAGCGTGCAG
>JAUTCZ010043054.1:0-12510 GCA_032273805.1 Melanodrymia brightae | reverse complement strand
AGTGCTAATCAAATTCCAGTAGTTGCTTTTCCATTCCCCATCCAGTAAAAAAATAATGCTAATCACAATTTTAAAAACAAATTGCACCTTGCATTATAGGTAATTATTTTACAAAATCCAATACGCACCTCTACTTTTTTGTAATAATGTTATATATGGACTCTGCGTGGGTGGTAAATGGAAGTCATCCTTCGAGTCGTTGAAGATGCTACTATCTACACTGCCATTCATGTGGGCGGTACCGTTGACACCGATGCCGTTGAGGTGGGCGGAGTCAAGTCGATTGGTAGGCGGAGCGGAGTCACGAAACACGGTACCCGATGCAGTTTTCAGTGGTGCAGACTTGGAATCGTCGACTTTTACATGTTTTTGATTCCAAACGAAACTATTTACAGCCTTTGGTGGATTAATATCCTGAAAACAAAATACAAGTCGGTTTTTAGATGATTAATATACATGTAATCCTGAAACCAAACATAAGTCAGTTTTAGACATTTAATATAATCTTAAAACTAAACATAAGTCAGTTTTTATATGATTAATATAATCCTGAATCCAAATAGACATTCAATATAATCTTCAAACCAAATAGAAATTAGTTTTAGACATTTAATATAATCTTGAAACCAAATAGAAATCAGTTTTTAGACATTTAATATAATCCTCAAACTAAACATAAGTCAGTTTTCAGATGATTAATATAATCCTCTATCATATTTTTTTTAAATGATGTAAATTTAAACTACAGACTCCAGCAATATTAAATATTTTTTAATAAAAATAGCGAACTGATTTTAAACTCCATGCAATACCTTAACTAGTTTAACGTGTTTATGAGACGTGTCCAACTTGACGGGTTTGTACGTCTTGCGAGCGCCGCCGGGACTACACGTACCACATACCTTAACTAGTTTAACGTGTTTATGAGACGTGTCCAACTTGACGGGTTTGTACGTCTTGCGAGCGCCACCGGGACTGCCACCTGGTGTCCAAACACCCGGAATGTCCTTTAGACTCGCTTCAGACTTCTCACCGGAATGCTGCCGCTCGAGTGTTTTCTTAAATTTTGACGGTTGCATGCCCGGCGCCCATAAACCTGAAAAAATTATAACAGTAATATAGAATATACTATTATATGTATCTGGTTTAGAATATAGTATTAGCAGGATTTGGTTTGAAATGTAGTATTATTTGCTTAGAATATAGTATTAATAGGTTTAGAATATACATGTAGTATTACTTGTTTTAAAATGTATTACCTGGTTTAGAATGCAGAAGTATTGGTTTAGAATGTAGTATAACTTATTTTGTTTTAATAAATAATTATTAGCCCAGACAATGTGGTAGTGTCAGGGTTGGGACCTTGACTCACCACCATTCAAAACATATATATATATATATATACATAATATACATGTGCCATGCATTACATGATTTATAATTTAGTAATTACATGTACCTGGTTTAGAATGCAGGTATTGGTTTATAATTGAGTAATTACCTGGTTTAGATGTTAGTTGATGATCTCGAGGACCATTCAGCTGAGGCTCTGGGCGTTTCTCTATAAAAACAATACAACAGGCATTACTTATTGTGTTTCAATTAAAAGGTTCCTGGATCCGTGGAGATAGCTACCGTAATAATAACATAAGCATAGGATTCCATGCTATGGCATTGTCAAAATTGAAAAAAAAAAAATCTTAAAATTTTCTATTATGAACATATTTATTAAAATAAAATGTTTTGTTTAAAGCAAATGGAAGGCAATACTTTGCTTAACTTCATCACCTATTGTTAATATACATACATGTATGTACATACATTATTTAGTGATGATTATCTTTGGTCCCATTTTCTTCAATATTGGGGCCCAAATGTACCTACCCTTAAAAAATTTGACTTGTTACAAACACACCTTTCTTTTTTATATAAATTGTTGCTTGTATCTATGCTGTCTCTAACAAACACAAAACCAAATAACTCACCTGACAAAGAATTTGCATGTGGTGGAAGGCTGTTATATGACTGGTCGTTTGTGTTACCGTCTGAAAAATAGAATCTCTGAAATCAAGTGATGTCAAACACAATATTTGAACCAAAAAAAACACCCCGAAACATAGATTACGTGCTGGTAACTAAGCATGTACAAGATGAAGGTAAACACATTAACACATTAATCAAAGTATGAAATGAAATACTAAAAGATGAGTCCCACTGGCAAAGAATTCTAAAATGTTAAATCACTTAATCTCGTAAATTGAGATAACACACAATTATATCCAAATTACTACATAATATAAACACTGAAAATAATCAATTATCTGCTTAGTATTTACAATATGTCCACTAGGTTTAGGAATTATTTACAAACTATTTTTAACTTGAGATGTTGGGGGATTTATGCAATTAAATAGTTTTTTTTCAATAATAATGTTTTTTTGTTTTTTTTTAAATAATTACTAATGGCGTTACATAAGACATTCTTTCACTTCTGGTATCTATTAAACAAAGTTTACTGGTTTTAGCCGATATTTAAGACGAAGTACATAGATCGACTACAAGTTGTTCTTGATACGAACAACTCAGGTCTTAATTGAATTGTTATCGAAGGCAAATACATGGATACACAAACATTGGAAATAGATGCCCGCAGAAATAGAAGAATCTACTTTAGGCAAATACACACGAACCGTTGCTGCGTAAATTACAAACTATTTTGTAGAAGAGGACCTTTTATTGATTTTATGATCATCAAACTTCATTAACATGGTTCAATCTCATTTTTGCATCTAAAAGTATGTAATAAATCCATCAAATCAGGTTTGACCTTAAATAACAATCACCATTAACAACAACATCAATTTTATCCAATCAGAGTTGGCCTTAAATAACAATCACGACAAACATCATCAATTTTATCCAATCAGATTGGGCCATAAATACCAATCACTGTTAACAACCACAGCACTTTTATCTCTTGATATACGGTGATGCTGTGGACATGTAGAAAGAAATGATGTTACTGGATATCATAAATATCATTCTGTCAGTGATACTACTATCTACTCAAACAGTTCTAACTATCATCACCTCATGCGGTTATCTCAATAATAATAATATCAGTTACTACGACTATACGGACTATACTCACACACTCACGGTTTGTTAAAAGCTATACATAATACAGACACCCACGTTAGTTATTATATATATTCGCCAACTTCTTCAGTGCAAAGTGAATTGTGTTGAATTCGTAAACTAAAGATGATAAACATATATGTAGCCCAGGAGCCAATTTCAATTTCACAAAACATCGTAAGTTTAGTTTACGACTAGTGATACGACCATGGTTAGTAGCAGAGATGTCATGGGTTTTTGGTCATTTCAGACATATTACACGCGGACGCTATTCATTCTTGGAGACAATTATGTTTAATTATATTTTGGGAAACAGTTTTATTCACATATTTACGTTTACGTCCACAACTAGTCGTAAATGTTTTGTGAAACAGGCTCCTGTTCCTTATAGTATTTTATGATATACGCATACGGTATGAGAAGATATATAAAGATATTTGCGCAGGTTGGCTTGAAAGACGGTCATTTCACAGAGTTATTACTCATACATCAAAGAAATAGAAAACTCAATATAGCATCTGAAAAAACTTCCAACTATACCAGATGGTGCATATTGCGTGATGAATATGTAATGGTGGATTGAGATCTATGATAATGCAATGTGAGAGGTTTCCCCAAGCCTTAAGGGTTAGGGGGCCCCTACTTCTTACCTGTTTAACTAATCTAGACAAAACATTGACATGTCCAAATGCGTATCTCTGCACAAGGCAGAGTCGAAGGGACATTGTGACAAGTACAGATGGCATGTACTCACAAATCAAGAGCTTTGATTTATCCTGGAAATGTTTACTTTTAAACAAGCTACAAATCTGTTGTTAGTACAAGCAATATACAGAGATACAGGTACTTATAATCAACAAAAAAAAACAACATTTAATTAAAAAATAATACCCAATCAAATCTACCACCAACTATAAAAACATCAAGTTTCTCAGTGTGTACAAACTAACACCTTTCAACTTGTTTTTAATTTAAAGATTGTAAGTTTTCACTATACAATGAAAATAGTATTAATAAAAATGAAACTTGACAATGCTACACATAATTCTAACTGAACCAACATACATGAAGCAAGAAACATACAACATGGAAAAATAATAATTGTTTTGGCAAGATTCTGAAATTCTTTTCAGGAACAATTTTATGGATCCTTTGTTCTTTATTTTTCAGGTCAAACATCTTTTTAATATATACATCATTCTTATCAACAAAATAAAACGATCTTTCTAAAAATAAAATCTGTACAAGACCTACATTTTGTACGTTTACGAGCTGCGAAAAAATTGAAATAATACAAAGAATATTACGTTCCAGTTAAAACAGAATCAGAGCAAACCGACTGTAACCTATTTTGAGTGAAACAGGTGAGTTATTTTACTTATTTATTTACACCAGACATCAGGTAAGACGAAACCAACAACTTTCTAGATCTACATCAAACCAATACTCACTCACAACCATCGTTTTTATTTGGAAGTATACGACCGGTTCCAGTCTTCACATTGAAAAATAAACTGATCTTAACATTGGTCTTCCTTCCAGTTGTAATGAGTGTATAAAGTTAGTAACTCTTACTAATACTAACCAGAGAAGAAAGATGAGGTGCAGTACACGAGCCAACCTGGCCCAAAATAGCATACAGGTATTTTTAGAAAATATGAAAAAAAGATTACGTTATAAACAGGAACTAATTCCCGGTACAGCGAACTGCGTCTAAACTTGTATCGGTCCAAGCTGTAGTTCTATTTTTATTATTACATGTATTTAGTTGGTGGTTTTTTTTTCTATACACAGATTAATCATTAATGTTTAAAAATGTTTTGTCTATAATTAATTAGTTATAACTTATTTCTGGGCTTATGTCCAATTAAAGGTTCAAATAAGTCTGTCTAGATTTTGGAGTCCAGCTGCCTGAACTATCTGTCCAGGGCAGAAGTGTTAGTATGATAGAGGAAACCTGCTACTGTTTGATAAGTTGCAAGGGACCTTGTATATATGCACTTTCCCACATACAGGACAGTACATTTCACAGCCTTTTGAAACCAGTTATGGACACTGGTCGGTGTAAGTGACTATTGAGTCTTGCGGAGTAGTCACTCTGGGTTGGAGTTGGTACTGGGATTAAGAATCCAATATGCCACGAATGGGATTCGAAACCCAATACCTACCAGTTTTAAGCCTGATGCACTAACCACTGCGCATCAGAGGCCAGTGTTTTGACTATTATGAGCTGTTGGCTTTTATACAGACTAAACTACGCTGGTCTGTCTAAGAACTACTGGCCTTTACACAGAGTATAAACTATGTTGGTCTGTCTAAGAACTACTGGCATTTACACAGAGTATAAACTATGTTGGTCTGTCTGTAATATAAACTATGTTGGTCTGTCTGTAATTGTAGTTAAAGCATAATTGTAGTTAAAGCAGACTGAACAGATAGTGACCAACTGGTTCACAAACTGGTTCACAACCCTGAAGGAAATCCGTCTAATCCGGCATCTTCTATTAGCCAACGTATCAGTACCACACAGCTCCAGGTTCAAGAGAGTCCACCGTATTTCTCATAACACTGGTAATAAATGATGGAATCTCTACCTCATGCTGTGATGACAAAAATCAGCCTGATGGGTTATCGATTGTGGGATCTATCCTGCATAGGTGATTTTTTTTCTTTCCGATGGATTTATGTTCAAATCCCAGCATATTCTCAATAACTGGTTTATCATTGGTTGTGGTATGTAATTTCTTGTAATGCCTCACCAACCATTGTTAAACAACTTATTTATCAGCGATTGTGGTAACCAATGATTGTGGTATTACTGTTCTGTAATTCCTCACTATTTCTTACTTTACATCATATTTATCAACAGTTGTGGTATGTGATGTCTTGTAATTGGAATGATGTAAAAACACACAATATTCTACCTGCATTCATATTATTGAAACAATTTCAAACAATTTCAAACACTCTAGTGACATCACCGGCTGATGTCTGATTTCTACCATGCACTCACTTCATTATGACTACATCATAAAAACAGTAAACATGAAAAATAATAAAGTTTAAATGCAATACATTTACATTTAATTAATTCAAATCACATATTTACTTATGTTAATTCATTACCACATATAACAATCAGAGATGCACCACAAGCATATATGTTGTGGTTCATGTTGAGAAACTGTTAGGTCAAACCATGCGATAAATAACACACACAAACAGACAGATTCCATGAGCCATTATTCACAACTCGCCAAATCACACACACACAGATGGCATGATCCATGCTTGGTCAGACCATGTTATTCACAACTCAGCACCCAAACATCTTCAAGGCAATGAGAGCATCCATGCGACAAACCACACACACAGATTCCATGATCCATGCTTGGTCAGACCATGTTGATGTTATTCACAATGCAGCACCCAAACATCTCCAAGGCAAACCACACACACAGATTCCATGATCCATGCTCTGTTGACCATGTTGATGTTATTGACAACACGGCACCCAAACATCTTCAAGGCAATGACCATCATGCGTCTGTTGACGTGCTTTCAAACACTACCTTTAGTTTCTCCAATCTTCAGCAAGCCTGACTTCGCGACTCCTGCTTCCTCATGGACTACTTTCACTGGAATCAGTATCTCGTTCACTTCGGCTTTGTGCGTGTCCCTGGAATAATCTCTTGAAGTATCCGTCACACTGTCCTGGGCATCCTTGCTAACAATTGTATCTCTGGAGTCGGAACTGGTGAAATTAGAACTAGTAGGAGAACGTTCATCTCTGGAGCCTTTAAGACCTGTGCTAGTGAGTTCAGTGCTGGTCCACAGAGGCTGGGAGTAGTCTTTGCCACCAGCTTGATTAGGAGAACTGTCCATCGAAGACATGTGAGAAAAATCAGATTTCGAAGATGGGCTTTTGGGCTGAATGCCTTCGAAATCTGCCAATGAAAAATTGTTGTCCTTTCTCAAAGAACTTTTGGGGTCGACTGAAAATTCGGAAAGAGAAAAATCACTATCTTTTCTATTTTGTTTCTGTGAATCACTTGGCATGTCTTGAACAGACATATTGCTTGTTTTACTTAAAGAGCCTTTAGGTTTGGCAGATGAATGTTGCATTGGAAAGTCACTATGCCTACCATAAGAGTCCTGCGTGGACAGGTCTGGTATGGAAAAGTCACCACGAGGATATCGCGTTGGCATGTCTGCAAATTCTACACTTTTCTTTGAGCGTAGAGGCTTGATTGTTGGCAAAGTGGAATAAATATTAAAATCGAAATGACCCTCATTGTCTCTTGCATCTGTCACATTGTCAATTCTAGCAGACCTCTTGGGAGGAAGGGTGGAATAAGACCCAACGTCAAACTGAGGTCCACTGTCCTGAATATTCTGTTTAGCATTCCACGAAGAGAAACCTGGCTCGGGGTGAGGGTGAAAATCAAGTGCATCCGACTCACTTGTCATCTTGCCATGTCTAAATTATGATGGCTTCGTTGTTCTGATCTGTATTGGGATTGTACGTGGAACGCTGTCTACGCTAATACTTCTAGATGGTATTGAGTACGGAGATGATGATACCTGAGGCACAGGTTTCGAGTCTAGTTGATCAACACCTTTAACAGGCCCTGCTGGTTTGGACTGGGAATAAGATGTGCCAAACTCGGGCCTCACGTTCCTGTCATCATGAAACGGAACTTTACTTAATCCTCCTGCCTGTACTTTGCTTCTGTCTTTGTTTTGAGACTCTTTACCATAGCCTGCTGGCTGTCCGAAAAATGGATCTCCAGATGTATTCAGTTTGTTATCTTGCATTTTACTCAGATTTGAATCAGAGTCAAGAAACACGGAATCATCATCAAATACCATCCAGCTGGGTTCCCTTCCACGAGGTCTTCCATATGTGGGGCTTGTCACATTACTCGAACTCTTTCTAGTAGGAACAGCACCAGATTGCTGGTTTGGCCTATGTTTGGGCTGATCGGTTCTATGAAACTCCAAACCCTTTGGTGGTGTCTGCGTGCGCGTTTGAGGCAAACCCTTTGGTGGTGTCTGCGTGCGCGTTTGAGGCAAACCCTTTGGTGGTGCCTGCGTGTGACTTTGAGGCATGGTCCTACTATAGTCCTGACCTTTCATAGGTGCCTGGATTGGCTGATGACCACTTCTACCAAACGATTCATCATGGCTTCTGTTGTAATCATGTCCCTTGTGAGGTATCCTATGTTGCTGCTCAAACTCTTCTGAATGATGCCTGTTCTGTCGGTCTTGATGTGCATGACTCGGTTCTGATGACGTCGGTCTAAACCCAACAGGAACATTCTGCCCATCAGTTTCATTCCTTCCTCTATCGCCTTGATAGTGATGACTCTTGCCATGAACCTGATCTGATCGTGGACCTTCTTGGTGGTGTTGATCAAACTGATGATGCTTCCTGTTGGTTTCTTTTGTTACATCCCTCCTTTCATGGTGAGACCTAAAACTGGGAACCTCGCTAACATTGGCTGCTCTGTTCACACTCTGTTCGTAGGTTGGAGGCCGAACGTGTGATGGAGGTTGAGAAAATGTTGGTTTGAAAGAGGAATTTCTTTCTGGGGGTTTTGGGAGAGGCTGTCCACAAAAATCTTGTCCTTCCCGTCTTAATTTAACTTGACCAAACGGCTGTTGTCCATCCTGTCCTGAGGGAACATGACCAAATGACTGTTGTCCTTCCTGTCCTGAAGGAACATGACCAAATGACTGTTGTCCTTCCTGTCCTGAAGGAACATGACCAAAAGCCTGTTGTCCATCCCGTCCTGAAGGAGTATGACCAAATGACTGTTGTCCTTCCTGTCCTGAAGGAACATGACCAAATGACTGTTGTCCATCCCGTCCTGAAGGAGCATGACCAAATGGCTGTTGCCCATCCCTTCCTGAAGGAACATGACCAAAAGACTGTTGTCCATCCCGTCCTGAAGGATCATGACCAAATGGCTGTTGCCCATCCCTTCCTGAAGGAACATGACCAAAAGACTGTGGTTCCCTTCTAAGAGGGGACTGGGGTGACCCTCTTCCACAACTGGGTGTTCGGTTCGATTCTTGGGATTCATTCAAATTCATGTCTACTGTGAAAATAACATTTTGTTAATCAGATTTTTGAAACATATTAGATCATTAAAAAGAAGCAAAAAAAATTCATTAAAAAGAACAATGCACATTTTCAATTTCTATGCCCATCGACAAACAAAATCCAACTGGTACATTTTCCTTGATGTATGTTTAATTGCTGGATTTTCAAACTGATGACACTACCTGTATTAAACCCAGGACTTGTTTCTTCAGTAACGCTCAACCTGTTTTTTTCTGCACGATTCCAATAGGATGAGCTTGAAAACAAATGAGCCAGAGAGATTTACATTCAAGGAAATCAATACCAGTCTAACAATGAAAACAAAAGGTGGCAAAAGATTCAAGAAATCTTTACATGTGTAAACATTTTCTGTAACAAACACCAGTACAGCCTTGGTTTTTTTAACTTAAAGTAAAACATATAATATGTACACTACTTCTCGCATTGGGTACAGTCTTGACATTGTGTCTCAGTCTTTGATGGCGGATCATACACAAGGTGGTGGTGTCTAAACCTTCAGAGGATAAGAAACCTAAAACTATTACTTGACTTGCCTGTATATTGTAACATAAATGTAGATAAATAACACATAAAGACCATCACAGTATATCAGGTAGGATATAAGCACCATGCATGAACATCTGGTATCATCACTGCTATATGTATGTCTGTCATCTCGATGTTGTCAGAGCGCGATTTAATTTTGGATATGTAACCAAATACGTTTTGACGTTTAGATTCAATGACAAATCCATTCACAATTTAGATTTTAAATATCATCAGAATCAGCATTTAAATACAATGGATTGTTTTTTAATATGTTCCAACAAAAATGCAAATTTTTCTCCTAAGGAATCACATTAATAGAATTTTGAAGAAAAAACACTTTCCATGATAGAATAAAAAAAAAGTTAATTCTTGTTTGCACATACTGTTCAAATCTTGTGCCACCTTTCATTTAAAAAAAACCATCCAATAAATACTTAGTAACAACAATGACATCTTTAATAACGAGTATAAATGAATAAAGAGTCATCAACATGAACAAGGTTAAGAATAAGGAGTAACAACTGGTTACGAGGGAACAAAAACCAGCCTGAACAGTAGCCTCTAAGTTGAGCAAAACTCCTATAGATGCTGGAACTATAACTGTAGAAAACATCTACTGTACAAATTATAAAATCTGCCCACTAAAACACCCATTTATCTCTTTAAAAAGAGATCATTAACCATAATATTATATTTACTGAATAAATAAATTTCTATATACATATCCCAAATTCCTCTAGAGACGGAGTTTTTTTTTTTTTTTTTTACTAGAGATATTAATATGTTTAACTTGACATGTAAACTACCTGTAAGAAACACATGCTATATTCATAATGTATCTGCATACAATTGATTGATATATTATATTGCGGTATATGTTTGTGAAAATCGTTAGTTTTTATGCAGCCAATTGTAGCTTCAAGTTCAACACATGCTTGTAACGAGCAGGACATGCCAATGTTGCTGTGAACTATTTTGTAAAACAAAAGCAGGAATTGTGAGTTATACAGGAAAAACTACAGAATATGTATTAGACTGGATTTGATTATGCTTAATCTGAAAGAATGGTTGGATGATCCATTCACCCATTCCAGTTGAGGTTGGGCAGACACTATCGTAAACAACATATAACCTGTTGTTCTATTAGAACCTGCCTATGTACATGTACACAAAGTATATAATAATTATATAGTATAGTAAAACTTGTTTCTGATGACTTGTATAAAGCATCCAACTCGCTTAAGAAGCTATCTTATTATTCTCCAAATCATTCAGTTAGGTACAAAACAAACTGCATTAAGCAGCCACCTGTCCTCAGAGACCACCCTTGCTTTCTCGGTGGGGTGGTTGCTTAACACAGGTGTCACTGTACACATACTGATCAGATCACAGAATAAAAAATCCAAACTCTCCTAGAATAAATACAACAATTAAACCTAAGAGATGGTTTTAACATTTCATTCCGTAATTCATTATTTAAGGCTTTTTGTGAAAAAAATTCGATTTGTCCTATTTTGTGAGGAGATGACATTTCGACTGCTATAGAGGTTTTGATGTCAAAGATGACATTTCAACTGCGCTAGAGGTTTTGATGTCAAAGATGACATTTCGATGCCATAGAGGTTTTACCGTCGACTTGACCAGTCAGATATATACTGAAAGCACTCGGTTCAAACATAAATGGGTTATCATTCCGTGCGCTTACATTGTCATGCACATGCCGAAAGCATAGTGTTCTACCTTTAACGTCTGCACCCAGTTTAATTAGTTTGTCCTGCTGCCGTAAGAAGAGATTCAGCCCTTTCGATTGCGTTTCCTTGGCGACGGGCGTGGCTGACGTGTGGCCCATGTTGCGCCATGAGGTGGGCACACTATGTGCAGCAGTGGGCCTCGGGATGGGTACGCTACGCCCTACGATGGTCGAGGGCTTTGAAGGTGACTTTGTGACCGGTCCACCTGCTGAAGGCCACTTAGCGTGTGGAGCCTCGCCATAGCGGCCATGTTTACTTCGAGCTTGCTCTGATAATAATGTTCAATATTTCAGTGACAGATGTTTAAAAAAAAATATTTTAGAAAAAATATGATACAATAAAAATGGGGACAGAAATGTATTCATTCGCTATACATTATAACCAGCAGAAACAAGCTGGCTCATAAATTAACATATATTCATATGCGAGATAAATTTTCCGAGAATTAAGAAGGTAAAATGTGAACGTGCATTAAGGATCGCGACCTACAATTTAATGATAAGTCTATTATTTCAGTGATCAACCATAGCACACTTGAGTCTCTATAAACAGTAATACATGCTCATCTCCTGAATGGCATACTGCAATTATTGTACCAACAGTTCTGGAACTACCAAGACCACATGATCATGGAAACATCAAAGTTGGCAGGCTATGTTCAGCTCCTATATGCATGAGTTGAAGTATCAATGTCGCAATTAATTGTCCATGCATTGATAGTTTCAAGCGAGAATGATTCGACAATTAATTCATATTAGACGTAATCGTTAATAGTACGTATCAATTAACGGACAATGCAGAAATAGGAATCACCAAAGAGTCGATGAAAGAAAATGTTTTAAAGACGATCGCTCACCATTTCTCGTGACGAAAGCAGTGGAGCCAACCACAAGACAATTAATTTGCGTATAATCATTATAACAAGCGAAAACACTGTCCTTGTTCATCTACATAATTGCATAC
>JAUTCZ010043043.1:0-12510 GCA_032273805.1 Melanodrymia brightae | reverse complement strand
TATTACACAAACTTCGTATACTGAAAATAAAATGTTTTTCTTTATATATTAAAGTAATTTTATTCTAAGCTATATATTATATTTATTTTCTTTTAAATTAAAACTGTATTTATGCAGTTTAGAATGACTAGTGGACAAAATAAGAATATATATTACTTAGAACCTTCTATTGTAGAAAATATATATCTTAAATTAACTAGAACTTCCACATTACATCTAGCACTAGTACAGACATGTAATACATTATATTGCACATGCACAAACATAATAAATAAATTATAAATATTTACATCCGTTAGGTAGTATACATATGAATGGAGAAGCAATAGGTGAAAATCAAGCAAAGTATATATTGTGATGTTTTCAAAAATTTATATGCATTATTCTGTTAGTTAAAAAATCAAATTATAATTAATTTTTCTTTAAAAATATTAAATAATATCATTATTGTTGAATTGTGATATTAAACTATAGTTTTTTAAATCGACTATTTTACATGTGGTTTTTGAAAATTTATTATTTTAAGCAATTTATTGAAATAAATATCACATTTATAATTGAAACTTTTTATGGTCCTCTATGTACTTTGCAGGATTTTGTATTCATGTGTTGCAAACAATGATGAAATAATGAAATAAGATTATTGAGCATTATTGCATAACTATTGCATGCCGCATAGTCTGTATGAATCTACTACGTACATAATACACAGTTAATGTCTTCACATAAAGTGTTTGTAAGAAATAGTCACAGCTTATCATCATGTCAATCTGTTTCAACTCTATGGACGGCTTATACTTCTTCTCATTGCGTGAATGGCTAAACACACATCGGACCAACAGTGACTTAGATCTACACTGTTAGTTTATCACAGCAAGCAGATAGGTAGCACTATTCATGTAGTAGTAGTCTTTTCCATTCAAACGGCATGTATAATTGATACACCCGTTCCTTTGTATTTATTCTTAGTCAGAGATCTCTCTGGACTTGTCAAAGTAATTTGTCAGGAATTTGCGTTCGACAGTTTATAGATATTAGCCAGTAGTCACAGTCTGTGGTCAATGTTTATACTATTTAGATGACTAGTTTGGCTACAGATAGGTTGGATTCACACTTTTCTTTCGATGTTCCAAGAGCTTCCTGTCCGTGAAATAGAAGAAAAACTTTCACTGGTTTTACTGCAGATTTCAGTATTAAATGTTCTGCTCACATATGGCATCAGTCTTGAATAGCTTCTGATTCTGTACTTGAATGGCGAGTACATATCTCACATTGGACACTTTGCTATTGAAAGAATAGGCAAAAGTCTGTCTTGACTAGCATTCGATTCTGTACTTGTACTTTCCTATGGAAAGAGTAGGGCATCTGCTTCGATCTTTACTGTAACTTGACGGACAGTACAGGTTTCACATCGGGCACTTTGCTATGGAAAGACGGAGCATAACCACCCTGATTTGATCTTTACTGTTGCTTGACTAGAAATGAAGAAGACTTGTATTTGGTCAATATCTTTGTCCTATGTCATTGGAAAGCACATTGAGACTTGGTTTTGTCTCACTTCTCTGTGCTAGTCAGCAGTGGTAATAGTCCGAGTCGATACTACATCGGTTGAAGTCGCCGCTTTCACGGAAAGCTGGATTTCGATGATCCAAAAATAGTGCCTTGTCGTGTTGATAACGTCGATCTTTTATCCTGTAAAAATATAAATAAAATTCATAAGTTTCAAATACTGATAATCGTAAAACTGGAGGGAAAAAAAATCATAAGTTTCAAGTAATGACTGATAGTGAGACAAAGAGAGTTGAATAAGTTGTTTTATTGAGATAGTCCAGCCCTGAAACCACTTTGTTCACCAGGACATCCTAACGTTACCCAAATAACCATTACAATTACTGCTGTTACAACTAACGGTTAAACCTTTACAGTTAAGATTTGTACTGTAAAAACTTGGTTAGAAACCCATGTAATACATGCATGTAGTGTTATCATGCAATATTACTTACCATTTGACAAGCAGCAAAGCCAGCAGTATAATGAGTATTAGAGTCAATGTTCCGATCACCCCGCCTGCAATTTAGCTGTAATTAAAGACAAAAAACAAGGTCAGAAGATTTAAAATGTGTATGAATTGACTATATTTTAATCTCTCTAGTATGTGTGAAGTAAGAACCTATTGTCCTTTGGATTCAACAGTTTAATATTTATTATTGAGATAAAAATTCACAACAAGTATTGTTTTCTTTCAACAAAATACAAATACGCAAGAAAGTGCTAAATACATTCTGTTTACATATTTGAATTTTACTTCACGTTCTTTTAAATTAATTTCCTCTAGCATTAACAAAATTGTGTGATTAATAAAGTTCAATGACTTAGGATAATCTGTCAGTATTATACTTTAACATTCATCTTAGTGCCTATCAACGAATCAAAGTAATTTTCGGAAAGAATGGCAGTGTTCAGACATTTCAGAAGACTGTTAACCCAGTCTGATTAGACTTTTTCTACAGATATGAAAATGAGAAAATTTTCATTTCCAAATAATTGTTCACGCCAACAGAAATACAATTTGTGTTATATTATGATATACTCACCAAACGGTAATGGTTTCTGTGGCTGTGTGACATGGTATATGGGTATTGGTGTGACTGTTGCCTGTGTTGTCTTCTTCTTGAGTGTGTTCAGGATGATGGACGTGCTGGGCTGGTGTCGGCCTGGTGAATGTGTGCTTGTCCTAAATGCTTTCTTCGGGATACTGTCAGTGCTGGATATCAATGCAGGGTAAGCTGAAATTTAAAATTTGAATTATTAGAATTTCAAAATCGTAACATTTCTTTTGTATACTAGATTTCTTTTTAATAGGGTACTGTATAGTTATATAAATCAGTTGCTCATCTACTATTAAATGTTATACATACTAGTCATTAAATACTGGTTGGGTAACCTATTTACTGCTAGTCATATGTTATGACTAGATACATATATATATTTTTTTAATGACTTAAAATACCATTACTACGGTAAGTCGGAAATTGTTATTAAATCTGTATTATAGATGGATATATGTAGGTGTGTACATGAGAAGCCAGTTCCCTGTCACATCAATGGAAAAGATCTTTATAGGGATATCATAGATCTGTTTGTTTATGCTGCTCCTTTATAGCAGGAAGCAGCAGCCTTGTTAAGCCTGTCTGTTTCCTTAACAAACTGGTATAAAAAAATAAATAGCTTATTATGGATTTAATATGGTTACTTGAAAATGCTATAAAACAGTTGTTTATTGGCAGCTTGCGGCACTTTGGCAAAGAGAAACTCTTCACCCTGTTGATAGCATTTACTTAGAGTGGCTTCCGTTCAACACTGACAGCATGTTCCACTTAAGGCAGGAAGTTTGTAGAATTACTTAGTTAAATGTAGTTAGCTGAAGTATCGGGGATGCACTGAGCTTGTTACAGACTGTACGCGTCTTCAACCTGGTGCAGAGAATGTAAATCTACCTTCTCCCAGGTGGAAGTTCAGTAAGTTTTGCTGTCAATTAAGCACGCACTACATGTATTTGGCTTCTGATTTCGTATTAGGTTTACCGTGAACCTTTGTACAGTGTACAGTTGCAGTGCACCAGCATCTGTTTGTACTTTTCATTGACTTAGCTTTGAGATATTAACTGAGTGAAGGATCAAATCAAAGGAAGAAAACCTGGACCTCTTAAAGATCCCCTTGTATCAAAGTGACCATTATATTTAGCACTGAAATCTGCTTAACTGCCTATGGCCCTCATTATACCTTTTTCTTCTTACACTATTTATCTCTTACACAGAATATTTTTAGTTCTACCACTTTTTTTATTTAGAAATAGATGTTGGAACAGTTGTGATCAATTTTTTAAAAGCATTAACATTTCATCTTTGTTTTCCATTTTTTTTATCGTTTTGTTAATTTGCCAGGCTAAACATTTAAACTATAAACTTCAAACAAATAGACCTATATATACAGACAGACATAGCAACAGATAGAACTACATGTACATGTAGAGACAGACAACAACAGAAAGATGTACAGTGAAACCCCTCTAAACCGGACCCTCAATAAACTGGAATTCCCTCTAAACCGAACATATTTCAAAGTCCTAAGTCCACAGTCTTAAGTGTTTTATTCAAACCTCAGTAAACCGAACACCTCTAAACTGAACATTTTACTTGGTCCCATATGTGTTCGGTTTAGAGGGGTTTCACTGTACATGTAGTAAGCTGAACAGAATGTTTTTTATCATGCCTGCCTACCTTCATAATAGAGCCAGAATCCCTTGCTTGTGTTTGGTCCACTGGTGTGCAGTTCGATTTCGAGGTAGTTGCTGTACGCCTTGTACGTGTCGTTGGCGCGACGTCCACACAGCGTGGTGGTGTGGAGCTTGTCGTTGAAGTACATCCAGTCAGCGCAGTCCGTCTTGCCCTTCGGTAGCAGGTCGAGGTCGATGATGTGCAGCAGTATCTTCTGTGACGGGTCCACCTGAATGACCGTCTTACAGCTCAGTTTTTTGTGGTAGTTGTTGGGGTACCGCGGCGTGGCGATGTACCCGCTTGCTTCTGTTAGAAGTGGAACACTGCACAGATCGTTTGTGATTGCGGCTGTAAACAAATAATAAGAAAATATAGTTATTTTACATCCTCGTGTTCATTAAAGACTGTGGTGTGTGGAAATAAATGAACCATTGCTGTTAATCGATAAGAGTAGCCTAAGTTGCAGCAGTGGGTGTCTTCTGAGACCATGTGCAGACATAAGCTGTGTGTTTGAAATCTAACAGTCGCTGATTATTAATCAGTGTGTTCCAGTGGTATCATTAAACAAACAAAAGTATCTTTTATACTTGTATAGGTTCGTGTAATCGTAGACATGCATAAAACAGATAATTCTTGTTTAGTGGAAATGAGTAGCTTAAGTTGTGAATGCATGTACATACAGGTAATATATTTAAAAAATATTTATTGTAATTAATCTAAAAGAATTAATTTTAAAAGTTTATTTTTTAAATTTATTTATTGTTTAGTATTTAATTTTATTAAACACATTTTAGAGTTAAACACATTTTCTTACTTGAACCTCAAGTAATAAAACATACAAAACATACAAACTATGACAAGTAATTTTTTGTTATGTATTATTCTGTCATTAAGCTTATTTTCTTTTTATCAATGCAAGTTGTTTTATTATTGTACATGGACTGTTTCCATTGTATGGTATGGGCGGCAGTTAAAGGCAAGGCCACACATCTATCTGTGCCAGCTGTTGAGCTGAACAGAGGCATTGTTTGGTTCTAAATCTGTCTGACAGAATGAACAGAGTGAAGGCTAGCTACTGTAGCTGGCTGCACTTCACCTGACAGATGTTCTATTCTCACTGGAACACTGCGTACCTCACGTGCCCTGCTTGGCGCCAAGTCAACCAGCATAGTTCAACATGTTTTCTTTCTATTTCTGTTACCTCTGTTTGTTTTTTTATAATAACTAACTTGTATAGAATTTTTTTCTTCCAACAACAAACCATAGGAGGATTTTGTTTTTAATTTTTTTACTGTACATAAATTATTTTTGAACAATTTTAAATGTATGAAAATGTGAAATTCTGCAGGAATTAATTCTATAATTTTTTTAATTTATTTCTGTCAATGTTAGATTCATATTTTAAAAAGACAGATTATTTATATAAGTAAGGTGAGTTTTTACGTTTTACTAGTTATATCTTATTTTTAATAATAACAAACTATCTAGCATTTAAAATTTGATAAAATAAGTATATTTTTTGTTATTTAAGTTTATTGTAAAACTAGTTCAGAAGTATGTAAATAAAATTATTTTGTTAAATACCCCACCCCACCCCCACCACCCTTCCACAAAAGTTAAAATACATTGAACAAGGCTCCCCAAACCTGACATCACCTAGGTTTCTGTGGACAATAAACGTTTTGAAAAATATAATAAAATAAAATAATAATAATGAATTTAAAAAAAATAAATTGAACAAACCTGGCACACATTCGTACTCCACTTGAAAGTAATTGCTGTATCTGCCACACGACTTGATAAGACTTCCGTAGATGCCAGTCGGGAGGTTAATACTGCATGACTCCCGCCCAACACACGGGTAATCCTCATACTCGGGCAGGACACAGTCGCCCTCCCTGTACTGACATATTCCCATTGGGCTGAACCCGTAGAACGCTTTAAGAATCCGCACCATGGAACCGGCCCCGCACGAGATGTCGATGGATTTCTTAGAGCTGTTGAAACATGCTGAAAGTCGGTCGCCTGCAATAGATCAATATTACATGAAGATTAATAAAGGATCAAAATCTAATATTAGTGCTAAATTGGAAAGAGATAATATTTTCTTAAAGAAATTTGGTATTATTTCGTGTTTAGATTTGACATGTTTCCATGGTTACAAATATTGGATTTTTTTTACATGGTTTGGATTTTTAGATGACTAAGACGTAATTGCTTCTAAATGACTTCTAAATAATTTACTATATCGTCTGTAGCAGTATATTTAGATAATTATAACAGTGTCTAAGTTAATTTAGATTTTAATAAGAAATTAAATAATATATAATTGGTATACACGTGTATAGTTGACTATGTAATGAGGGAATTTTTAAATATAAAGTTTTTACTTTTAGTAATATTGTCTTATGAGAAATTTTATCTAGTTGCAAATTGTTATGTAAAGTATTCTTTTATCAGTAGAATTAAAAATTTGTCTCTTTGTACTAACTAACAATAAAAAAACAAATATGTCAATACATGTAAGTTTAGTTTCCTTTTAGATCATGTAAACCATTCACATAATGCAAAATGCATATTTGTTTTGTAAAATGTCAATAAAATTTAATCTCTAGTCTATAAGCTGCAATATATCCATTTACATAAACTTTGTACCCCTTAGTTCATTGAGGAATGAATATACACTAGTACTTGATATATAATAATAATAAATAAGCTCACCTTGGACTATGGATAAGAGTGTTCCAACGATCACAAACGCTGTTACCGTAGCACACATGCAGCTGCACTGTCTTGTTCTAGATTTCATCTTTCTTGTGTTACCTGTTGGCCCTGCAAAAGAAATTGTAACTTTAGATATATCGTACTACGGATCACACTGACTTCAAATTCACATGACATGTATAAAAATGTGATCAAACTGAAAGAAGCATTGTGAAGCGGGCTGGCAGGAGGAAGATGACGAGGTTCGTGTAAACATTGCACTTCTGTTTACAAACAACTGCTGTACTCGCTGGCTAAACAATCCCAACATGCACTAGGCCTCATATTCCAGCAGCAGCTTGTGATAATAATACAGGCATGGAAAGGATCGACCAAAAAGCAATGTTAGTTAATATATACATATAGTCGCACAGTCTGTAATAAGTTTTAAAATTTTGTTTTAATCTGCAAACAATTCTGAAAAAAAAAGTGACATACTTTTCCACAAATACACAGAAAATATTTAAATATCCTAATACATATCTTTATGATTATTAAATATGAAAGTTAAGTCCTTACTATGTATTTCAGTGAAGGTGTATATTCTGATAACTAGATCTGATGAACTTACCCTTCGTGTATCAAGCTGTGTTCTGTCTGTACTGACCGTTCCAGCAGGCAGAACAGCTTTTATAACCCGTGGCACACGCCAGCAGATTGCCGCCTAATTACCCACACGCTCTCTGTTTACACTCACTTATCTCATCTTTCACACATGCCCCCTTTCCGCATTCACCAGCTCATTAGCATATTAAAGACCAGCCTCTCCAAGGGACACAAGGGACACAATGTCTTGTCCATCTGCAGTGTCCTTTGATGGACAGGCGGTTTTTTATATCCTAGACTTGCACAGTTCTGTTGTGATGTTACTTTTTAAGTTAGCTTTTTATATTTTTTTAGTTTACGTTTATGCTGGTAATACATGAGCAGAGCCAGTGGTACACGACTGGTTTATCAAATTCCGTGGTGTGTGCTATCCTGTCTATGGGATGGTGCACATAAAAGACCCCTTTCTGTTTTCGGTAAGAGTAGCCCATGAAGCGACGGCAGCAGATTTTCTCTGAGACCATGTGTTGATGTAACCATGCATCTGACATCCAATAACCACTGATTTATAATTGATCTTGTGTTCCAGTGGCATCGTTAAACAAACTTTATCTTTATAAGATTCATTGTTTCTTCTGATCCAATTTCATAATTACTTTAGATTTGACACAGCAGCCAATGATTCAACTATGTGCTGGAGTATCACCAAACAAATATTTCTGTCATAATTTGTGCATGACTTATAATCTGTAGAACATTAAATGTACAAGTCTTTGCGCAGGTTTATCATACATTTCATGATGAGGTGGAGAATTATCGTCAACACTGGTGGAGGTGTGATGGACCTTGTAGACAGAGACAACCCTACTTTGGATATGTCAAGCGATCAATGAACAGAGCCCCATCATTCAGAGACCCCTGGTGGGGAGAACACAAGCGGTCATGTGGTGGGGAATACGTCAAAGTCAAAGAACCCGAGGGATATGGACAGAAGAAGAAGTCTAAGGGTGAATCATCAAGTTCATCTAAGACTTCAATGAAGAAGAAAAATGGTACGTGACCTATGTTGTTATTATTTTGTTTTCTTCTGGTAATATTTGGGAGATGACTAGTTTTAACATAAGGATACCAAAGAAAATCTAGATAAAATATATATATGTAACCTGCACCTTTTCTCAGTGCAAATGTAGATCTTTAATACAATAACATTGTAGTAATAATTTTACAAAATGGCATTCTCTATTGAAAATGTATGCAAAATGAACAGTTTGAAAAGAAATAATTTTACACACATTTTTACTTTTTCTGTTTCAGATGTAACAGACAAAAATCATTCTGACATTCGTTCATTTTTATCAACGGGTACAAGCAAAACCAAAACAAGTGGCACAACACAGCTTGGCAGTAAAAGTAACAAAGGATCTAAAATAAAGATATTAAACAATGACAGTGACAGTCAAGATGATTGGTTTTCAGATGACGTTGATTTGAAATCTGAATCATCAAAATCAGAATCAAACAATATTACAAACAAGTGGATTCCTAAACTGCAGAGTGGAAAAGTAAATATTCAGACTATTTGGGATAAAAATCGTAAGACTGAAAATGTGATAAAATCCAACAAACTGCCCAGTAGCATTCCTGGTAAAGTAAGAATTCAAACAATTTGGGATACAATGGACATTAGTGATGAAGCTGGTTCTTCTAGTGGGGAAACTAATGAAATGATCCAGGGAAATCGAGATTCTTCCAAGCAACCTACTTCTGAACATTTTTCTGGTGAAGGTCACATGCTGGGGGTCAGTTCTGGTGGAAGGTCATTTCTTGCTCTTGAAAGGAAGAAACTAAATGTGCCTCCTCAGAGCAGTTTCAGTACATTTTCGCTGAATAACAATACTGAAAAAGAAGCATCTAAAAGGAAACTTGAAATGAAAAATGCAATGGTTGTGATACAGTCTGACAGTGAAGACGATTCTTTGGAAATAAAACCCTTGAGAAAAAGGCTCAAAATATCTTCACTGACAAAAAATATTGGTCAAAGCAGTGCTCAGGATTTAAAACAAAATAAAGAGAATGAAGATAAATATTGCAGTTCAAATATGGACATCCGAACGTTGATGAGCCCAGGGAAGGTCAGTTCTTTCCTGGCAGATGCTTCTCATCCTTGTCCAGTGTGTAAAACACGTATACCAGACTCGCAGATAAACTCCCACTTGGACCAGTGTCTATCTTGGCAATAATAAATTATCTTTTTTTTTCTCTACACTTTTTGGTTCAGTGATGACTGTTTTGTATAACTTTTAGGTGTTTCAAATAGGAGGCAAATAACAGTTGAAGTACAATGTCTGATATATCCATAAGTAATGTCTGATATATCCATAAGTAATCCATTCCTGTTTTTCACACAATTGTGAATTATTTTTAACAATTTCACAATTTCTGAATTTTTATTTGACAGTTGGTTTTTTTGTTTGCTAATAATCGACTTTGTCATTGCATTGAATTTGTGTTAATGCATTCTTCTTGACTCGGGAAGGTTAAAATGCATACTAGCCATTTAATGTAGCCAGTCGTTAAATAGTCCGCTAGACAATGCTTTGGTGTAATCAAATTAATGTACTTGATCATGATGTATTCTTACAGAATCTCATTGTGGTATTTGATCTGAAATGTACTAGTTCTACATGAATAACCCATGTAGTTTGTTATGATCTGAAAGGTACTCTGCTAGATAATGCTTATGCATATTGACCAAATTATTTAAGTGGATATAAACTTTTTTGGTTATTATTTTTTTAAATATTCTTGTCACATTACCTAAACAGTGCACTAACTATCATGAAAAATATTGTCATAATTTGATTCAATTGTAGCATTTAATAAATAATTGATTAATTTGGAGAATTCACTACAAACCAAAGTGAATTTAGAATTTTTCCCAAATTCACATTTTGTCATAGACTTTCTATTACTGCCATGTCATTGGCATTATTCGATACGTAAAGATATTGTAAAATTAAAGATAGCAAACGAACCAGCTGTAAATGTGATATGTGTTGACTTAAAATAATAGTACGTCCTCTGAAATAAAAATATGTTGATGTTTTTTCAATTCACGGTTTTGTCACATTTAGCTTAAAGTTTATAGACCATGCTATGGGCTTGACCACTCAAAAATGGTTTTGGTAAGGATGAGGTGGGATAGATAATTTACTTTTAGAACTATTGTACCAAATTCACCATATTAGGGGTGGTTTTTTTTTCATATTAGGGTATTAGTTTTTTCATTAATTTATTATACTGAAGGGAATGATCAGAAAGTTGCTATACAAATCATGCTCAAGTAAGTGGTACCAATTTATTTTGTTCTTGAATAAGCATCGTAAGTGTCTAGGCTAGGTGTGATTTTCAGGTTTTTCATCAATATGTGATGCTTATTGCATTTTTTACAAACATTTGTGAAAGATTGTACCAACAAATAGTTCATTTTGGTCCTTTGTACATTTAACTTATTCGCATTTTGTATTCATTAACTTTTGATAAATATCCATATGCAATGAATAATTATATTATCATTTAAAAAATATAGGTCTACATTTTATGGAGTTATGGGCCTTTGATGTATTTTGGTTTCAACCAGTAAACTTTAAAATACTACATTTTCATTGTATCTATTGTCTATATAAACATATTCTATCTAAATTTCTTGAATTTGCGGTCTATATTTAATTTTTTGTACAATTAAAATATTGTGAAAATGTATTCTATATTCAATAGCTTGTTAGATCTGAAGTATTTAACACATACTAGTGATGTGTTTTTCTTTTTTATCATTAATTAATATCTAGGACATAATTGATTTTTCGTTTGTCCAGGATATATTTGATGGTGCTTTATGAATATTTCATACATTTTCTTCAAATTGTACTTATTCTTTATAGAGTGGGCTGTACATAGTGCAATGCAAGAGCTTCCACCTGAGGGTGTTCAATGGGTCGAAGGATCGATCTGCCAAAGTTTACTTATTTCATGTTCAAACCAGTGATCTATGATTGTCCTACCAAAGGCCATGGTGTGTGCTATCCTGTCTATAGGAAAGTGAACATAAAAGATCCCTAGCTGTTATTCGGTAAGAGTAGCCTATATGGCGGCTGAGTTTCATCTGTGACCAAGTGTTGATATATCAATTCATTTGACATCCAATAACTGCTGATTAATAATCAATGTGTTCCAGTCGTGTTGTTAAACAAAGTTTGTTCATTATTCATGTATGTCTGATAACTACTGGTCCTGAATGGTTTTAGGATCAAAAATATATAAAGTTCAATTTTGAATACTTTGTTAATGTTACACATTTATATTTGGTAGTGACATAAATGGTCTACCAAAAGCTGTTTTGTGCCTTGTTTACTATTCTAACCCACATCATGTGACATGGCAAACCAAATACATCATGCATAATATCATCATTGATCTGAAATGTTATTAATTCAACAATTGCTTACTTATTGATATCAATTGTGCAATAAATAGATTGGCCAGTATGTTTCACCTATTTGTGTGTATTCACCCATAAGCGTTTTTCTACAAATAAAATACTATTGCAAGGTTATTAGATTATTTTTTTTTCACGGATGGGAGCAGGTGTGATATAGTTCTCACTACAGATTAGTATGTATCACCCAAATTATGAAGGCGTGTACATGCAACAAAATGTTTTTGCTGAGCTAGTTACAAATGACCAATTCTTGCTAAACTTGTACACATATTACCCAAGTCCATCTTTTCTAGCACAATCAACCCGTAGAAAGGGGTGCTAGAAAAACCGTCTAGCACACGTCCCCTAGACCCTTTTCATTGGTTATTTCGTCTCGTTGCTTAGAAGGTAGACGGCCGTTGCTACCTTTTACGTCATAATTTTTCG
>JAUTCZ010043032.1:0-12515 GCA_032273805.1 Melanodrymia brightae | reverse complement strand
CATTGTATATATTTATAACATACACTACTATTTATTTACTATGTAAGGCAGTGAACATGGCTCCCCAACCTGTTCACGCTCCCCAACCTGTTCACTGCCTAATTTCTGGGGGCAATACATTTTTTTTTTTTTTTTAAATAAAACAAATAAAAATAAAAATAAAATTTGGAAAAAAATCGGAAATTCCGTTTCAGATACGTATTTCTGCGATTCCGTCCGCAATTCCGCGATCGCGGAAAATCAGTGCCTCTATACTTGCATTTCACATTTTTTACATGCGAGTGTCAGCTTTAAAAGTATCATTTACTAAAGGTTCTTACCTAACGGAGAAAATATTCATGCAAGGATTAATAGTTCACAGTGAGTTATTTTGTAGTTTCAAGAAAGATACAAAAATGTCTATATTTGTGGCAAATTTGAGTGAGTCCTATATATCGATTTTCTTAAAACATGGGTCAGAAAAAACATTGTAGAAAGAATTAGCCCCAAAATCGCAGACTTATATTTCAATATTTTGTTACAAAATATATCCAAAATGTGTTTTCTACAAATGCAGTAGTGTTGTGATGGTACCAGTTCTCACAGTTAATGACTTTGTCCCAATGCGGCATAGTATCTGGCATATCATGAAATTTGACAATTGAATTTCTAAGGCATACACATTCCATTTTCCCCCTAATTATCCATTCCACAGTCTTCCAAAGTGCTTGTGTAACAATTACAAAAGTATGAACAAGATTTACCTTTCCGACATATTCACGCATGACTTGTATCATGTAGGGCATAGCGAAGTCCATAATGTTGTGCCTCCACGCCAATTCTAAGATAACATCTGGCCGAAGCAAGTCATAACACTGGAACAAACACGCAGCGAAGCATTCATTGTTCTCATTCTCCAGAAACCAGGCAATTAGATCCTCAGCTATGTCAACTTGCCGCGATTCACCAGCATACATCATTGCATCCTGTTAAACAAAAATCATAGTATTAAAGGTCTTTAAAAATTGTGATGGGGCAAAACGATTACAATAATGGGTGCTCCAAAAATCAATTACTTACTGTTTACTACATGCAGTAATGTGATGAGCAATACTGTATACTATCAAATTTAAAATATATGCACTGTTTTTTAACTCGACTCTATACCAGTGAAACATATTTTTCCATTTATTATGGACACAATAGGTGCCATTTTATCAAGACTAGTTGGTTCAGAAACTGTCAGTGTCCATTTTAGGACTTAGGAATAAACCATTTTATTTGTTAAAAATGCCAAAAGAGTGTTGTGTTCCAGGTGGGAGAGGCACTTATTTATATCCACTTATTGCTGGCATCATTTTATTGTTGTTCGCCGAGGGCAGTCAACAAGGGAAATTACATCATCGACACTTCAGACTGTCATTGCTTACAGCAGCCTCTGTCGAAGAAATCTTCCCTATTGGTAGATTTACACAAAATTTCTTCACTATTTAATCTTAAATGATGTACAATATCAATAAAGTCATACCTTAAATAATTTATCTTTCTTGCACAAGTCCACCGACTGCTTCCACCTATTATTACCCTTGTATAAGTATGCGGCTATTCTTCTGAACTCGATCAGTTCGTGCTTCTCGAGGCGCTGTGCTAGCGCTATGTTGTCGAAGTTCTCATACGCGTCGATGGACGCCCGCAGACCCTGGTAGTCCTCCTCCTCGATGAACAGGTTGTTCAGCGCCTCGTTGATCGCCTTGTTGTTGTTCTTCTGCACCGACCGGAGGTACGATTTCACCAGCGGTATCTGGTTCACCTTGAGGAAATAGTTGACCATCCTCGTGTGGTCGAGCCGCGGCGTGAGGACCAGCAGCAGGTCGTTGAGGAGCATCGGCTTGTAGTCGAGATAGAATTGCACGGCTTTGTAGTAGAGCTCTATGTTGGCTACTTTGGTTATAATGTCCTTGAACTGGCTCTCCTTCCACGCCTCCGACGGGTGGCTCATCATGGTGATTATAGCGTTATCAAACTCTTCGTACTTGTCGTACAAGAAAACTAACTCCGACCACAGGTGGGCTTGTTCGGCTGCTCGTAAAACCTGCAATAGAATAATTGGTAAGTTATATTTTCCTACCACATTTACAATAAAGATATCTGTCACAGACAAAAAAAAAAAATTCCCAAAACTTATTAATTTTAGGAAAGGAGTAATTATTCTCGAGGAATAAATAACTATTTAAATGTAGTAATTATTCTCTTCAACAGAAAAATAACTATTTAAATGTGGACATTACCAGGGCTCACCTTGTAGGTAGCCAAAATAGCCAATGGCTAATTCTTTTTAAGTTTTGTTAAAAAAATTAGTAATTGGCTAACAATATTTGGCCTCTTTTAATTACTGAAAAATATCTGAATTTTTTAAAAATGGGCTAGAAATAAATCTGGTCCAGAGTGAGCCCAGCATTACCTAATTGACGATTTGTCAAATTTGATCGATTGAGGTGTAAACAAACGCCTCAAAATTCAATGAAATGGTGAGGAAGAAATATAAATGCAGTTTCCATAAAAATCATATATTTCTGATCTGGTTTCTATTTGCATGCAGTTTAGCACTATGCAGTTAAAAACAAACCTTTGGAATGTTGACACGTGACCAGAACAGTTCCAAGTGCTCTCTCATCTTCTCGGTTTTGTATTTGGAATACAATATTGCTAACTCTGTGAACATACCCATATGTGCTCGCTCCAAACCTAAATAAATACAATGAAAACTTTGCTAATGCACAAAGATATTGTTAAATGGATGAACCTAAACTGGTCTATGCAAGCTATTGTTTTAGCATTAAACACTGAAACTTCATGTTTAGATAATTTAGATAATTTAAATGATTAAAAGCAAGAACAATATTGATGAGGTCAAGCTGGAAACCACGATATTTTTCATGAAGAATAGTTGGCATAAAACTTTTTTCATTACAAAACTATGGAAAATATTAATTGAAAGGGAAACAACTCTTGTAAATGATGGTGCTAGAATACCAAATCCATGTTAATTTTTCCAGTCTTACAATTGAAATAAGGATTTCATAGAATAAGCTGGTCCATTCAGCCTATAAAAGAAGAAATCGTAAATGTATTAATTAAAGCAAGATGGTTAACTTTGAATGTTTATGTATTTGAACATAAACTTTTTAAAGAGAAATTGGTCTGAAATGAAACAAATCTTTAAATACCATGGGGTCTGTTACCAGATTGAAAGGCTAGATTACTCCCTAATGTTTGGATCTTAAAATTCAGTGAATTCACTTACCTAAAGCTGCTTCTAACAGTGCTATAAGTTCTTCAAAGTAACCCCTATCTTGATAGTAGTTGATTAATTCCTCTAATTCATCCGCATGTACCACAATGTGAAGACCACACATTTGGGCTAACCTAAATTCTTCATTGTCTACACATGCAAAGCACACCTACAAAACATTAATTAGAAAAATATATATAAATATTATTCACAAAAATTGATAGTTGCGCATATACAATTGCTCATGTTGTTTAAAATCTATATACAAAATTCAAACAGCATTATATGATTAAGATTATCATGTTTCATAAACAAACATAAAAACGAAGTTTTACCTGTGAAGGATACAGTTTAATATAAAAAGTTAATCATAACATTATTGAATCTTTACCCAGATATAGAGATACATATCTGGACTTCCTGCGTCATGACACCCTATTAATCACTTTAAAATTATTCCTAACTTTATAACAAGGCATTAAAACAAATGAAAAGTATATTTCATACGTGGTTGCTCGGTTTCGCATAATTTACGGTGAAATAATCTCCAAAGACTGAGTATCGACTCAAAATAATTAATATGTTCCTACATTTTCCCCCATCATTAATGCACAACTTCAAATCCAATGTTCCATGTTTCAGAACACTAATACTCCTACGTCTAAATGTGTTTCTATTTCCACGTACCTCCTTCCACGTTCTCGTGCTGTTGGCTTTTCGTGCTCCGTCCACCGCACCCTGGTATTCTCCTAGATGGACAAGTGTAATAGCAAGGCGCGCATAGTTGGATACATTGTTGTATAAAATTTTAGCTGCATCGAACATTTTGTTATCAAAACATCTGTCGGCAACCTGCAACAGTATAAACAGATTTATTAGAAATATTGTTTACATTGAATATAGTTAGAAAAATCTCTCATCTGTAAGGAACATATTTGATTAAATAATAAAAATCTCACTTCAACATTTTATGAAATATCGCAGGTTTCTGACTTAAACATACAAAAAATGTTCTAAAGGTGGGGAGGGCCTAAAACTGCTTTTCATGTAAAAACATCAATCCACATTTGTTCAACGAACAATGTTAGGATTAGAAGGAGAGGGAGGGGATCAAATCCAATCCTAATTTTCTTCAGATTGTGAAACATTTATACACGGTTCCTTAAAGTCATCACAAACTGAAGTGAATAGAGTTTTGACCGATGGTATAGTACCTGTGTAATGTTGGCATGATTTGGTCCAGAAATAAATTCTTCCATATCAGCAAGTCTGTTGGTCTTAGCGTAAGCATACACGAGCTCAGTCTCGACAAACGTCTCCCTGGCCTTCTTACGAGCCATCTGCAAGAACTTCACCAGCTCTTCCCAGTTGTCTGCAATGACATTTGACACTCACATTAACATCATCAATATTACACTCAACTTTTTCATCATTTATCTTATGTTATCAGAAAGTTGTTTGCAGTTAAAAATAAGAATTCGTTTATAATTTACTTCACAGCTTTATAACTATATATAATTATGCATCTATTAGACACTTAATGTACCAGTTGAGCTCACAATCTCAAGGACTAAGAACTTATATTACTTTTACATTGACCTGTTTATATGATGATCAGTTCTGACATGGTTGGCTATTTATTTTATTTCCAGATTGTTGCTTAGCCATGAATTTCAAGTCAGATTCTCATTTTAAAACAAAGGAAGATAACTCTTTTTGTTTTTAACAGTAGTCGGAAAATCCTGGGCTATTTTCATATCGCAAAACAAAATCATAGTCAGCATAACAACATAAAGCATTGTCGACTATTAGTCATCACCATTCTACATGTTAACAATGAGTAGAATCATCGATGCCCACTGACACTGAATTGATACGAATTAATCTTTACCATAATTTGACACCCAATAGCCAATGTCTTTTTTCGTGCTGGGGTGTCGTTAAACATTCAATCATTGATACAAATTACAAATTAACAATATGGATCATTATATGCATCATGGTTTTATCCACAAAACAAAGTCAATGCTATATAAAACAAATATCCAGTTGAAATTTTTTTATAAATCCTTGATGGACAAGTAAGTAGACTTGCCATTTTGTGTGGCTATTTGTACGACTTCCATGTACTGCGATGGATCGTCAGCCTTGATGAAGGAGTCCACAGCTTCCTTGACATTACCCTTGGTTAGTTGTGCCTGACCTAGTTGTGACCACACTGCTGGGTCGTTACATCTTTCTGCAAACTCGTATGCCCGATCTAAATTGTTGACATGCTCAATAAGAACCTGTATAACAAACGCATTTGTTAAAATACCAGTCACAATTGCAGTAATACAAATGGAAACAGAAAAATTATCTTATATATCTAAAAATGTCATAATACTAAACCAAATGACTCATAATTTCAATTAAAAATGAACAAAATATGGTATAGTATCAAATAGTTTTTGAACTTGTGAAATGGCCTTTGAATGTTTATCATTTGGACCAGATTAGCTAGAAATTGTTATTCCTATCAGTTTTCTACGCATGTATTACATACTAACATTTTGTATTATCAGTGAGGAAGTGAAACATTTTACTTACGTCTATGTATAATTATGTACCGATTTATTATTCAGATTTAAAAATTAAATGCAAAAACAATGAAAATCATAACATTAATTACTAACATTTATATTTTCTAAAAGCAACAAAGGACTTACAGAAATGGCAGAAGTATTGACTTCAAACTTTTTAAAAATTGCGAAAGCTTCCTCGTACAGTTCATTGCTGATGGCAATGTTGGCGATGTCCGGAGCATCGTAGTTCTCAAGACGGTTGATGTACTCCATGACACGAGTTCTATCAGCTTTGATAGCAGTCAAGATGAGAAGATTTTGTAAGTTTCTGAAATATGAAATGTAATTTATGGATTATTGGTACCTCAAAAAAAAATGTAAACTAGAACGTGCTTTTATGTAACAGAATCATGTCTACCTCAAAGTTAGTATTATGATAAAACATTATAAAAATAGTAAACTGTGAAATTTGTTACCGTGACATGATTTTGTAAAGTGAGATGTAGCCAGTCTCAATTACATCAGTTGAACAAATTTATTTAGAATTTGCAATGGGTAACTAATTGTTAACTTCGAGCCGTGCCATACGATAATATTTACAAAAGTATCTGTACCTATGATCACTGAAGACAGAGTTTTCCAGGACTATCTTCTCCAACAGTTCAATGAGTTCATTTGGAAGGTCAGCAGTCATGAACGCCTTAACAGTCACCGATATTTCCTCTGGATCCTGTGTTTCCGACAGTGCAGTCTGCACGACCTGGTCTATCAACTGGCGGCGGAATTCATTAGTTTCTAGCAACACCTCGCCCCACAAGTCAGTGTCCTTCCTTCTGACTAGATAGCGGGCTTCACTTTTAAATAGTGAATTTTCATTGCACACCTGAACAAAACAAAAGGAAATTAATTAAAAAATATTCCATACATAAAACAGTTAGTATCTACCACAACCTTTGGTATACTAGTTGTGGAACACAGGTTATAAAAGACAACACCTGGGCTAAAAGAGTAACAAATAAAGTGTAAAATGCTCATGAAAAACTTTGGTCTTCATCTAATCGTATAAAAAGTATATTGATTAATATTGACACATGGTCTCAAAAAAAAACCCAGCTACTCTTACAGGTACAAGGTGAGTATAATGCTATGTATTAAAATTTAGCTCCAAATCTACTTTAAGCATGGGACGTTGAAAAAATAATTTGCCTAAACCAAAATAAGTTTCAAACCTTAATGAGTTCTTGATCACACTGGCCCCTCTCGTAGGCGACGCAGGCAAGGTGGGGATCTCTCTTCTCACAGTACTTGCCTACAACTCGACTGTCATAGTACTGGTTCTCTCTGCAAAACAACGACATCAGTTCACTTCACCGAGATTACATATTATAGGTTGCCAGGGTTTTGTCAGAACAAATTTAAGTCCTGCAAAGGATTTTGCCGAGAGCATGTAACGTACCAATCATGAACTACTGGTTAGGAATGAAAATCTATATTGCTTCTGAGGACCAGAAAAAAAAGAACAAGTAATCTGCACATATAAATTATTGATGATTACAAAAAGCAACTTGTATATTTTAATGTATGTTGTCAACAAAGCAATATCTAGAAGTTATCCAGATATTAATTTCTTTCTATGGAACCCAACATACATATGATGTTAAGACTTAAAGATAACGAAGTTTAACTATAGTTACATTATAGCAATAACTGATTGACAAATAGTGTATCAATACTAATAATTCGAACAAGCTGAGCAACAACTGAATGTTCACAGTGGTTGCTATCTTCTCCACATCATGCAGCTCCCCATTTAATTCTTAACAACGAGTATCTGCTTATAGACTGAAGCCATAATAGATTAAGTAAGAAAAAGTGCAAACAAAATACCTTAAAAATCGTTCTGGATTATTATTGCTGTCAATGTAAATTTTCGCCAGAGCATTGTGTGTGGCCGGCTCATTCACACCTTCATGTGTTCTTGTCTCCAGCCATGGCAGTAAGAGTTTCAATCTGGAAGTATATTTGACTCGGGTAAAACAACTGAACAACTATACATGCACATATTTTTATATTACCTTCAGTTCATAACAAAGCATTAGAGAAAGTCGTTGAGAAACAGCAAAATCTTTATGCTAATTCATTACATAAAATGTTGTAAAGATGTATGATGCACAGTCATAACACTTTTATTGCACCTTTCAAATATTCAAAAGAGAACATGTTTTCCTTTAAAACGCAAAGATGTTGCATTACATTATTTGTAAATTTGAACTCTTTAATAAGAATTCTAAACTTTTGAAAAATTGAAGAATGTATGGTTGCCACTGTTGAATTCACTCTTGAAGATCGACAAGAAAAACTACATTTTTGGACAGAATTGTTTAACAGATATACTGCATTCGAAGCAGTGCTTACACCACAATACAACATATTTAAATTCAATGATGTACATACCGGTTTCTTTTTTCAACCTCTTCTACCAACTCATCGGTTGAAAACTGTCCTTTAACTACAAGGATAAGCTGTTTAATAACATCTTCACCACAGTCCACATCCAACAGTCCACCAACGACCACGGGTAAACGGGCAGGATTCACCTGAAATATAACATACAACTTGCTAAAACAAGACTGTCAATCAATATACATCAACGAGATTGTTGGAAAACATAAACCTAGTATATGTAGCCAAATGTAAACAATGCAAAATAGGAAGAAGTTTGCAACATTTTGAATTCTACTAATAGTAATAAAGAGCACTGACAATAAAACTTTAGATAATGTCATCTCATTGCGTGTACATTGTGGAAAATGTGACAGCTATTAAATACTGTTTGACATTGATGTCAGAAATTCCTATATTTCAATCTTAATTTTTATCACATTGAAAAAAACCCACTAATACAGTAAGGGAAACCTACAGCCCATTAGTAAGTGACAAGGAAAGAAACTAATTGGTAAGCATGCTAATAGTTGATAAGATTTGTATTTAAAACAGTCCTTAAGAACATTTCCAGCTCTAGAATATCACAGGGCCTAATAAGTCACTATTCTTACCTTCTGCACATATATTTCAATGTATTTTTGTTGGTTGTTTCGGTACAAGTAGAGAACCAGGTCGTGCACGAAATCAAACCGATCACACACGATGATGAGTGGAAGCTGGTCGGTCAACTTGGCTTCCTGTTAACAAAAAAGGACTGAAATTACGATGAAGCATAGATACTAAAACATGTACAGCAAACTACACCTCGAATAGTTGACCGATTTATAGTTAGTTATAAATCTACAACTCAGCAGACTTCTTTTTTTCGTTCGCTTGTTCACTACACATTGAGACCTCCATCCTCAGTAGTTCTGACTTCACCTTTAGTACTGTACAGCTTCCTTTGAACTATTGTTGTAGTTGTCCAGGAAGTGCTGTAGGTTAACTCAGCAGATTAATTGTAACTATAGACAGATGAAATTGGCTTTCCACTTTCTATTCAAGGTTAGGAATTGTTTTAGTTATCGGTAAGCCAGCTGTGGTTTAGTAGGAGTGGGGAGAGTTGCATGAGAAGAGGTGAGACGTGGCTTGAGAGAACAATTTAAAGTTGGCCAGTAAACAACAGTCCTACCTAGATCAGTTTAGTCATCGGTAAGCCAGCTGTGGTTTAGTAGGAGTGGAGAGAGTTGCACGAGAAGAGTTGAGACGTGGCTTGAGAGAACAACTTACAGTTCGCCAGTAAACAAGTCCTACCTAGATCAGTTTTATGCGACATGAATGGACCAGTGTTATTAAAATGCCATGTAGGAAATAGTGTGTGGTTTACCTTCAAGAAATTTTTAACTCGTTCTGGATCATAACAGCTGCTTTCTCTACATATTCGTTCTACTTCCTTAATCTGCCCGGTTTTACAAGCCGCTTGGATGTATTTGAAGTGCACTTCAGCCTCTTGACTGAAGTTCACAATGGATCCCAAGAAATAGAAAAGACCTGAAAAATAGATGTCAAATTTAAGTAAATTCAGGTTTAACAATAAAATCAAAAGTTAAAGACAATTATACTACACAAAAACATAACATGCATGATCGACAGTAATTGCCTGTACATCGATTGAATAAGAATGTAAAATAAGCAAAGACTTGAAAATGTTCACTCGTGGATGCAAATGTATGTAAACTTAGGGACTGCGCATAAATGTTAATTTGCTTCACCATCTGAATTACGTTCAGAAGAGCAGGCAAAAGCCCAGTTCGGATTACACTGCATGTAAAAACATCGGTCCACAGTTGATCAATGTTTTATGTTACAATTAGAAGGGCAAGGATTGTGAAACATGGACACTGAGCATGCTTCCTTAAATGAATTGATGCAATATTTAACATTTCTATAACACTACACTGATTTACACTAAAGACTACACAGCAACCATTTATGAGAAAGCACAAACAGGAAATCTTCACGAAGAATGTCATTCAAATCTATGACGGTCTCACCTTCAAAGCTCTTGAATGATTCAAAGAGTTCCACTAGGGCATTGGTTGTCAACTGTTCGTGGTATTTTGAAGCTATCTGGACGCAAACCTGCAGGTTCTGGCGGATGTTGGCAGTCAGCATAGCTTTGAGACATTCTAACGAGTCCTCCACAGACAAAGCTCCGAAGTAGTTTACTAGCCACTAAAAACGCAAATTTATCAACACTATTAATAAATGTTAGAGATATCCGAGAACTGTTGAACATATATAAAGCATGGTGAGCTTTTAGTCCAAAGAGTACACCCTTATAAAGTGATGAATCATAAACATACAAAACATTTCACATTGTATGGAAGCTATCTATCAATAGATAAACCAGCCTCATGGATTGTATACCCAGGACAGCATGCTTGAACCATTTACTTATATAGACACGTACATTTCTTATCCCTGTTCCTATGGAAGATAAACAGTACAAGTTCACTGTTTTAATACTGACTAAGTAGCAAACAATGTTATAAATAGGCGACATATTGGTGATTATCTGTATGGGATGCTTAACACCTTAGCCAGAGTACAAGAGATAAGCCTTACCTCTGGATTTAGAAGATGTGTATGGACAACCGCTCTCTTGATATCATAGAGATCTGTGTAGTGTTCTAGTGCCTGAAAATAAAAATTGATCAAATTTATACAAGAAATATAAAATGTATACAAGAAACATTAAGCCAAAGGTGGACACAATTGTTGCAAAGGTAACTGAAAGCTATAAATCACATGCACACCTAAAACGACAATTTTGCCTGCTGAGTTTATGCATTAACTTTGAAAATCAATAGCAAATGAAAGTGTATATAGCATAATGTACATTTAATAAGGTTATAGTTCAAAGAACCAAAATGATTAAATATATTTTGAGTCAACGCACACACGAGTATTATCAATGCCAAAATGCTACAGCCACCCTTGATCAAATTACCCTATAAACCAATACAAGTAGTAAACATGTTTCAACAGCTAGCAAGCCAATACAACTCACCCTCTGTAGTAGGCCTGCTTTTTCACACAACTGGGCGATGTGTGCTTTGTCATAGTGTGTAAACATCTGGTTTCCAAGAATAGCATCGGCAACCTGAAGATAATGTCATATTTATTAAATACATTTGCATTTTATTAAATTGTTTTTTAATCAACACAAATCTACTAAATTAATACTTTAGCAAATTTTAGCGAAGACCAATATAATTATAAAGTGTAAAGCTATTGCAAGTTACTTTTTTCTATGTGCAAGATAATTACCCGTATTAAGTAGCAAAGACCCAGTATTATTTCATTCTAACATTGATTACCGATGCTAAATAAATTGTTCAACCCGATTTTAAAACGTTGTCTTTCTGTAAACTCTGTTTTATACCCATGTTTTTTCTATTTGATTATTAACAGCGATTATTGGATGTCAAATGCATGGTCATATCAGCACTTGGTCAGACAAAACCCACTGCCACCAAGTAGGCAAACGATGCCACTGGAACACATCGATTATAAATCACACTGGTTGGAATAGGAAATAACCCAATGTTTCCAATCAGGAGGAATGTTCCTGGTACCTATCGATCCTCAGGCGGACAATCTTGCTCTGAACTATGCTACGCTCCCCGTGAAAGTATGTTTAGTTGTATGTATAGGTAATGACAAACCTGTGGTGCAGACATGAGGTTCATCTCAAGCAGTCTAGTCTGAAGCGGTCCCTCGGATGGTCGGTTGTTCTTCAGTGCATCCAACAGGAACGATGTACATTGTTGGATTAAATTAAACTCCATGAATACGTCCACAATCTGAAAATACAACAAATTTGATTAAAATTCGGAAAATATAGATGATCAGCATGTAAAATTGGCAATTGTAACATGGTATTCTGGAAAAGATTAATCAAATATTTACACACAGCCATTAGCAGGTAAACATAAATTCAATGAAATTACAGATAAAATTAGTTTGTTTAATAACTAGAACATTGATTAATAATCTTCGGCTATATGTTTATTTCGACCCAGGGTTTGCGATGACGCGTAAATCACGCGTATTGACGCGTTTTTGGGGACCCGTGGCTCCCACTTTCATTGTGTACGAGTCACAACTGACTCGGTTTTTCAAAAATAATTTTACAAATTTAATTGCATTGAAATGAACCGCATTGATCCTAGTTCACTAACTATAAAGCT
>JAUTCZ010043021.1:0-12515 GCA_032273805.1 Melanodrymia brightae | reverse complement strand
GTCGCATGATATGTGACGTCATACAGCGTTGAAGTAAGGAATCCGCAGTGAAAACTATTGACGTCATCGGGCAGACACGCAGAGAACAATGCAGGTCACTCAGGTCATTACTATGGAGAACGGGTGTTGTTTATCAAAATGGTAAATAACAGTGTTCTCACACACGGGTGTGTAAGAACTACAGTTTATACCGTACTTTGATTTCATGTGACTTAGGTAAAACTGTTAGTCTGTGTCCATTAACTATAGTTTATACCGTACTTTGCTTATAGTCATTGATGTCATGTGACTTAGGTAGAACTGTTAGTCTGTGTCCATTAACTATAGTTTATACCGTACTTTTGCTTGTAGTCATTGATGTCATGTGACCAAGAACTGTTAGTCTGTGTCTATTAACTACAGGTTATACTGTACTTTGCTTGTAGTCATGTGACCAAGAACTGTTAGTCTGTGTCTATTAACTACAGGTTATACCGTACTTTGCTCAAAGACTTTGCCGTAGCTTTATTCAAAACTTGGAGGCAACAAAAATTTTGTGTAAAGAAATGTTCACCCCTTAGCACTGAGGGGGGTAAAAAACCTTACAATAATTATTAAGACAGTTTTTCACACAGTATTAACTTACAACAGATACTAGTAACTGAATCACATACCATGAATCTGAAACAAGAATTGAATACAACCGTATTTGTGTGGATACATGCTGAAGAAAGAAAAGCTTTCCATCCCCTTAGAACAGATAAGTGTCACGACCTACTGATTCTGCAATGATTTTTCAACATTGCAAAGAGTGAAGTGACATTTATTGTATTATGAATAACAACAACAGGTGGTTGAGAGAGCGAGATGAATACATACCTGGTACCAAAATTATAGCTTAATATTCTTTAAAAAGTAAAAAAGAAAAAGAATCTATCCGCACCAAAACAAACCACCCATACATGTACTTTACAAATTACTTCTTTTTTAAAATATCTAGCACCATACAGCTGGATCACCCAAACCATTTGCAACTAAATACTGATTACATATCCCATCTATAATTATTTTAAAACATTTTATGTTCATATAATTTGGTGAAAATGTCTGCAATAATGAACACTATATATAAATTTGACATATATTTAATGCTCACACATGATCTTGACTACATGCAGATACTCGTACATGTAGCATGAATGACCATCATGCACTAAGCTACGTCCCACTCCCTTGATACCTTTGGATTGCAAATGACATGATGGGTGTTAATTATATTTTTGGAATGTAAATGACACGATGGATGCTAATGATATTCTTGGATTGCAAATAACATTTTAGATGTCAATATTTTTGGAATGCAAATGACATGTTGGATGTTACCGGTAATGATATCCTTGGATTGACAATGAGTCACATGATGGGTATTAATGATATTCTTAGAAAACCAATGACATGATGGATGTTAATGATATTCTTGGAATGCAAATGACATGTTGGATATTAATGATATTCTTGAAATATAAGACATGTTGGATATTAATGATAATCTAGGATTGTAAATGACATGTTGGATGTTAATCATATTCTTGGTTAAAGACAAAAGTTGCTTTATTAAATGACACACTGAAGCACATGATTGGCTATTGGATGTCAAATAAACATGTTATGTCAAAACATGTTCACATAGGAAGACTGCAGCAAGGGATCGTTTATGTGCACTTTCCACATACAGGATAGTACCCACCATGGCATTTGATGTACCAATCATGGATCACTGGTTGGAATGGGAAGTAACCCGATGGGTCCCTTGAGGAGGATAAAGGCTACTCTTACAGAACAAATGTAAGGGATTGTCTATGTGCACTTCTCACAGACAGGACAGCACACACCATGGCCTTTAATGGAGCAATCATGTATCACTAGTTGGAATGAGAAATAACCCAAAGGGTGCCCTTCGGATAATCGATCTGTCGACCTTTTAGAACCGTAGGCAGATAGATGCCCTTGCGCTGAGCTATGCCCCGCATCCATAATAGAATAAGTTGCTTGGTTATACAAACTGGCAGTCACCAACGTGTTAACCATGTGCTCTCATTAGGGGTGTAGGCTAGATAAAACTGGTTGTTTTGTGCTGTATTCTTTCTATCCTGAGATATGAAAAATCTCTCAAGTTGTACAATTGGCACTTCGCATTGTCTGCACTCTTCATGACAATGCATTCAATTTAGAAGTAGATAAAAAACAACTAACATAATATGCACTTAGCTACCTCGTGTTTGTAAAAATGTTTGCACTCAAGAGAAATCAGCCCAAGAGTGGTCATTATCAACAGATACTTATGTGGGTAGCACTTCAGAGAAATCATTCCAAGAGTGGACATTATGAATAGCTACTTATGTAGGAAAACAGTTTTGAAATACCATTAGAGAATAAACAGTAACTTTTGTACCCACTAAGTACTTCATATATTCTATGGGTGGGGACAACAAAAGAAGAACTTGGTCTAAAAGTAGAGGAAAATATGTTTGCCCGTTGCCTGAACAGAGCTGTAGCCGAGGAGTACAGATACTTCAATTAATTCGCTTCATTCAGTGGGCAATGGTGAGAACTGTTGTACAATGTAGGACCTGTTCATTGCTGGATTAGTTAATAATATGGTGTCATACCATCCTATCAAACAAGGACTTAGTTCTAAACTGCACAAACTGAACAATATGACACTGACAGGCTCAGGTACTTTTCGCTACAGTCACATGTCAGATCTTCATAAACAGAGCTCACAATAAATGTATGTCCAGAACAATATAGCATCTTTCTTTTCTTTCCGTGTTACAAGAGTTTTTTGTTTTTAATTACTATTAATTCATAAAACTTGCAGAGTCATCGTTTTATCAAATAACTCCAGTGTTGTTAAACAATGTGTTCAACTACATGTTGGAATTTCAGAAATATAATTTATTGTAATCAGTTTGTTTTTTCAATGAGTCATTACAACTTTTTTTAAATTTTTTATGGTACTACCGGTATGTTTTTTTTTTATTAACAGTTGATAATTTCACCAAGCATATTAACTGAAGTAGATTATTATATGACGTAGGACAGTTTCCTGTGTGCAAACTAATCTCACACACAATTAGTGTACGATAATACTGCCGTGCTCTGACAAAAAGACGTAAGTGACAATTTTAACATTCTGAGAAAATGAAGTTTTATTAATTTTACACGTATCTGATTCAGTTTTAAAAGTTAGACTCCAGTTTTTTGCAATTGCCTATATCACTTACGCCGTTTTGTCGTTTTAAAAGAATATGAAATCACAATGTAATAATATGATAAAACGCAGCTTGTATTTCTTTATTGAACACGATATTTATTTTTTAACACCACTAAAAGAAAATAAAGTAATTGTTTTAAGTAGACTACAATTATAACACTTTTGCTTATTTAGAATTAGAAACAGACCAACAATATATTATTAGGTTTTTTTTATGTTCAGATTTTCTAACACAAAGAAAGAAATAAGTGTTTTTATTTAACGACGCACCAAACACATTTCATTTATGGTTATATTGGCGTCGGACATATGGTTAAGGACCACACAGATCAAGAGAGAGAAAACCCGCTGCCGCCGCTACATGGGCTACTCTTTCCGATTAGCAGCAAGGGATCTTTTATATACACATTCCCATAGACATGATAGTACATACCACGGCCTTTGTTACACCAGTTGTGGAACATTGGCTGAAACGAGAAATAGCTTAATGGGTCCACCAAGAGAGATCGATCCGATGACCCACCGCACCTTGAGCGGGATGCTTTCTAAAACAATGTTATGTGTGTGCGTGCGTGCATAATCGGTTCCGCACTTTAAAAGCCAGATCGACGCCAATGACGTTTATATGATTGGGATAAATTTACCCCACTATAAATTTAAATTATAATACATTAAAATAGCGTGTGTAATGGATTAGTCAAATAATTTTCGGCCATTTCAACTGCATTTTAAAATGAAACCCCTTTTAATAGCGGATCGTGTCTAAACGGGATATTTATTAGGTTCCCGATGTGATCTGATTTAGAGAGGTTTCATTGTACTTCATTTAAACTATGATCTTTGCGAAACTTCTTTTTAATGTAATATGAAACGTAATTTGAGACAAACTAGTAATACGATAATAGTAGGAAACTGAAACTGCTACATTATCAATAATTAAATAAGCTATTAACTGCGAAATACTTACGATTGACGTAAAAGTTTGAAAACTTCAGAGCACAACATTGTCGATATTATTACTTGCTGTTATGTAATTGTTTTAGCGTGGCAGACCACATGACGAATTTACTAGCGGTTTCATACATCGACGACATATACGTCCTTTTGTCAAAGTAAAACACCATTGTTTTATTACTTACGTCTTTATGTCAGTGTATTATTTCCATAACTAGCGTTCAAATTAACTCGACGCTCGCACAAGATATGAGACATACGTCCACTGTTACGATAGACCTTTTTTTATATTTTTAGAAAATTGTCACTTACGGCCTTTTGTCAGAGTACGGCAGAATAGCAGTTGTTTGTTTCAGGACATCCTGTCTTCCATTTTGGATACTATATTGTACAATATAGAGCAGAAAATTACTTGTTCTTTATATGTGTTAAATAAAGGATAGCAAATGAGCTACCATATAGTATGAAATATACCAGTAAGTCCTAATTGAAATAATTTTCATTTGTATCAAGCTTTAGCAAATGACTAAAATGAAAATTACTTTACGAGGGACTTAAAATTGATAATACATGTATTCTATTTATTACTCCAGACATGTTTTTGTGAAATGTTTTTCAAAATTATATTTCATGTGAATGTAAACACCGTGGCTGTACTTGTAATAGTGTATGGATGATGAATGTAAACATTGTGGCTGTACTTGTAAAAATGTATGGTGAATGTAAACACTATGGCTGTGCTTGTAATAGTGTATGATGAGTGTAAACATTGTGGCTGTACTTGTAAAAGTGTATGGTGAATGTAAACACTGTGGCTGTGCTTGTAATAGTGTATAGTGAATGTAAACATTGTGGCTGTACTTGTAAAAGTGTATGGAGAATGTAAACACTGTGGCTGTGCTTGTAATAGTGTATGGATGATGAATGTAAACATTGTGGCTGTACTTGTAAAAGTGCATGGTGAATGTTAACACTGTGGCTGTGCTTGTAATAGTGTATGATGAGTGTAAACATTGTGGCTGTACGTGTAAAAGTGAATGGTGAATGTAAACACTGGTTGTGCTTGTAATAGTGTATGAGTGTAAACACTGTGGCTGTATGTGTAAAAGTGTATGGTGAATGTAAACATTGTGGTTGTACTTGTAATAGTGTATGGTTAGCTTAAATATTGTGGCTGTACTTATAGTGAATTTTTGGTTGTACTTGCAAGAGTTTGTGGTTAAAGTGGACACATTGTGGTTGTATTTTAATAGTGTGTAGTTTGAATGCACATGTTCTGGCTGTATTTTATAACAAAGTCCATAGCAGAACATGTGACTAACAACAATAAGTTTTAAATAGTAATAGTTAAATGCCATGATAAAATATATTCGCTCAGCATAGATGCATAGATAAACTTTTATGTACAACAAATGAAAGGAAATTCCAAAATGAGTCACTGCAACAAAACTAGTTGACATTTATCATTAACACACAAACATACAAAACGAAATGGGTCTGGCACACTATATGGAAATTGGTTAAATAGGAGTATCTGTTAAAAAATAGCCTCTTCCACTACCTGAGGTTGTATTACAGCTCCTCGCTTGATGACTAAAAGTAAAACCCTTTATGTATCACTGGTGATGCGCTAACATTCGACAATGCACACACATTTAAACAGCAAACGGATCCCCCGTGAGAATGAAAAGAGATTTAAACACGCCATCTCCATGTCTTTCACCTGTCTTTTCATATAAAATTAAGTTCATCAGTGACACCGGTCTGTTGTTAGAAAGAACATCAGGGTCTCGCGAGACTTTTAAAACTCTATAAAACCCATCGTTTAAAGACCATTTTTAACACATTTCCCATTCATATGGAGTGCGACTTTCTAGACAGGAATGTCGACAGTATTGTTGTGCAAATGGTATGAAAAGCAAAATGAGTTTGAATGTAATTTGATGCCACCAACTATTTTTATTGTTTGCATGTAAACAGTTCTTTCTATTTTTTTCATTAAAACTGCCATCATCTGTACAAGTATCAGTTAAACTTACTAACTTCAAACATTTTTTAAATATATTATTAAAATTGTTATTGTAGGCGTATTTGTAATATATCCAAGAAAACATTCATATTACTGGTTTCCCCAGAACAATATGGCATAGGGAGCCACTACTCATTACCTGTGTAACTAATCATTTTGATTTATGGTAAGGGGATAGTAATAGATAAGGGCCTTAAATTCAGTTGAACCAAATCGTACCCCACCTAGTCTCAAATCACTCCCTTCAGGACCAAATCGTACCCCACCTAGTCTCAAATCACTCCCTTCAGGACCAAATCGTACCCCATCTAGTCTCAAATCACTCCCTTCAGGACCAAATCGTACCCCTTGAAGCCTCAAATCACTTCATTACAAATGTTTGCTTGTTATGCATTATTTTCTTGAATACCTGTATTAGCTATTATTGTACTTTGGGATACTAGTGCATTTTGCATATATCGATCCGCCACTTGTGCCTGCTGATATGATTTTGATTGTGTTATGTAATCTCTAATTAAATGGAAATAAAATGTGTATCTATCCAGAAAGTTCATGAACTTTATAGATTGTTATAATTTACTTATCCATTATACAGAGGATTATGTCCTAGAAAACTTCCAAAGAAACAAACTACAAACTTTACAAGTAAACAAAACTATAGCCTTAAATATTCGCTTCTTTGTTATCACTTCATATCACTATATTGTTGACATAATTATATTAAGCTTAACACATTCAAAATAACCAGAAAAAATTCATAGTCTTTCGAATATTTTTTGCATTTTTTGTTATTTTTAGTAAGATATAGCAGACATAGTTACCTAAATTGCAAATTTTTTGTATCTGGCATGCAGGAAAAATTTATTGCAATAATGTAATACACTTGTTGTTTTATGTATTTTACAACTTCTATATTCTATACAGCACCAGGATCTTCATTTGCTATGGTAACCAGATTCAGCATGTATAATTACCGTAGAGGGAGGCCACTACAGAAATAAATGACATTTAGCAAAATTTTGCAATATTAACAGTAAAAGTTAAATAATTTACAAAATAGTGGGTGGGGATAGTCACCTTGGAACTTTAAATATTGGCCTGTAACCAAAGTTATCTACAAAAAGACCCTAAAAACCTGGTTGAAAAGGGTATAATGATAAATGTATCAAAGTGCTTGGGATGTTTTCTGGTGAATCCTTTAGCATTGTCCTTGACATTAGAAAATAAACTGTAACCACTGGAAAACATATCAAGCACAATGTTAAATACCTTAAAAAACCATCAAGCAATATCCTAAATAAGTACATTGTAACTACAAAACATAATAGCTCACAAAAACATTAAGAATTTGCTTAACAATAGACTAAAAAACATCAAGCACTATCCTGAATCATAGTGTTGCTGTAAAACAAAACAAAAATGTTTTTAAAAAAAAGAAAAGAAAATAATTTTAAAAAAAGAAACCAAAAATATTTTGAGAAAAATTGTCCAAAAACAAGAATTAAGTTGAAAGAAAAAAATCATTTAAGAATTGAACTTGATCATTTCTGAAGTATGAACCTCAAAACCGCTTTACACGCTATAGTATGAACGGCATATAACTTTGTCACTAATGGAAGGTTCTTTGAAATAAAAATAGAACTCTATTTTTCAGCTATTTACTATTATTATATATTTACCAATAATTTTCCAGATGCATGATAAGTTACCCAAAGTAAATTGACCATATAGTTTATTAATGTGTCCTTATTAAAGTTTACATTAACATATTTTAATATTTGTTTAAATTTTAGCCATTGTAAATTAAATGATAACAAATAATACATCAAAAACTGCTATTTTTCACTCAATTATTTTATAATAACAATAATAATAATAATAATAATAATAATAATAATAAATAATAATAAAAATAAATAATAATAATAATAATAATAATTATTATTATTATTATTATTATTATTATTATTATTATTATTTTGTTCATCAATTCAAAGCCTGTGAATTTTATCTTCTCCATTTTGTTTTTGGACTAACTTTGTCTTTTCGATCAAAACAATCTTTTGCTGTGAGCGTATGTAGGTGGTGCATCCACTTTGGCATGCACAGTACATGTCAGAGGTTAGAGAAACATCTTAGGCGCACAAGCTATTACATTTTTCACAACTTGTTAGCTTCAAGTTTCTTTAGTTTTCTTTTGTTAACACCTGTCTAAAAAGTGCTTATGTATTTATGTTAAGTTTTGAAAATGGTGGGATCAAAAACACTTGATGTACCTTATCTAACAATAGGATTTGTGCTAATGGCCCCATTTCAAATTGTATATGAATAAAACTGTTTGAGATGCTGTTGTAAATCACCGAAGAGGTTACTTTATCATATTTTAAATTAGAAGGATTATCTCCCATTGCTAAACAGTGTATCCCCTTTTTATACACACTTTGGGACTTTGTCATTTCGACTAATCTGGCCTAATAAAGGTGGTATTAACAACCAATAACAAACCTGTTTGGTATAATGGATATGACATTAGTGAAAATCTGAAGTACTGCACGGATAATTGACAGGGTGAAAGTTGAGTGTTGAACCGGTATGTGGGCGCCGCTGAATACGGTTGCTCAAAGCAAGGCAAAAGGGTGTAGCCAAAACTTTCATATTGTCGGAACTCTAAATAGCCACTTAGATTATAACAAAAAAAAAAAATCCATGCGCAAGTTTATTGATATTTAATATAATACTGGGGGATTAAAATAATATTGGGAACACACAAAGTACTCTGTCCAACTTGGTCTCTGTTTAATCCATAATTTTCGGGCTTAAATTACAAACAAGAAAATTGCGAAAATTACTCTCGCGAATAATACCCGTTTTACAGTCTTCAATGTGAGATCCATTCATTATTGTTTCTTAACTAAATTTGTGTTTGAATTGAACATTGCTCTGTGAGGTTAGAGATACACTTGAAACATTTCTTTGGCTTTGACTCTGTTTTATGGCATTAATTGCCATTGAAGTGTCTGTCTTTTTTCATGCATGTATGTGCATGTGAGCGAGCAAGCTTGTACACAGACAACGAAGTCTTTTTTTTTGCTAACACTGCAACAGTTTTACTCCACCTATTTTAAAGTGGAACATTATGTTGGTGGCGTGTTCTCAAATATTCCGTTACACTAACAAAAGAAAACTTTTAAGTTGACTCTCTGATTAAACTTGCTGTGGGTGCATGACGTGTTCATTCAACATCAAGACTTGATCAGATTTTCCTTCACGTATATGATTTCAATTCACAGAGGAACCAACTGTAACAATAATGTTAGAGGCCCCCTTTTCATTTATCTTGAAATTAATAACAATGCGGGGTAGCAGGTGTCGGATTGCCTGAGCCAAAGTGTCGAGAGATAACGGTTATTTCTTATCAAAAGACTGGATACAGTAACGAATTCTCTTATAATTAAGTGACGCTCAGTCTAAACATGCAGAAAGATCTTCGTTGAAGTGAGACGAGATCCCGTGAAGTAGGTAACGGGTATATTCGCTCGTTTCTATTCATGTTTAGTCACCCATGCTTATTCACAGTGAGCTGGAAAGAAGATGCAAATTCAGTATCGGCACACTGGTAAATTACAGGGATTAGAAAAAATACACATTGTTTCCCCAAAAGTGTTTTATCAAGTGAAAATAATGTAACCTTTTTCTTATGAAGAAGCTTTTAAAAAAAAAATTTTGAAGGTTAATGGCGTCAAGATTGAGATGAGACTTTTATTGAAATGTTCAGTTATTTATGTTTCTTCTTTCTTACTTAGGGTTTGTTATTATTCATGACCTCAGTAAGTGAGAAGTTTAGAATTGCAGAAGCGTTCATTTTTTACTGCATGTCAACATTGATGAATAATACGCTGCCAGTTACATATCAGTGAACTTACCTGGCTTGTAGACATGTGCAGTAACTTGTAAGATGCCAAATGTTAATCAACTTCTAAAATAGCCATTCCCCACCTGCAATTCATAAAGTCAGTTAATCGGTATAGGTAACTTTGTACTCTGTCCTTGTTACCAATTTCATCATTAGTCTAGTAAATTGATGTAAATTATATATATTTGTGTTTAAGCTAACAGTTGGGATTGGTGAACTGACGTAGTCTATGTAATTACCTTTCCTTACATTGTACAATTGAAGTACATATATACCAGTATATAACAGGGTATATAATTACTGAGACTGATGTCTTACCCTGGGTATAGTCTTGACATTTGGTCCAGGCCTTTGATGGCAGACTTACCCATGGGGAGGGGTGTGTACACTGCTAAATTGGAGCTTGCCACTAATTTGAAGCTCGATCTGCTTCAACATTTTTTCTTATCAGAAACAAAGAGTTAATATATGGATTATACTACCTAAATGTAACTTTTCAATATTTAAAACTTCTTATGTAGGTACTCTTATATTAGTAGACATTTTAGTATTTTATCTCTTTCAGTTTGATTGTAGCAGCACATCTTATATAGAAATTACCAGCTTTTCACTTTTGTCGAATATTTACATATCAAACACAAAGGGCTGACTAATGGCCTGTGGATTATGCCACTTATAATTTTCTTAATTTAAAATTAATACTTCCTATTTGTATCAGTAGTCCTTTTGGTATTCTATCTCTTTCAGTTTGGCTGTACCAATACATGATATATCGAACTTACTAGATTAATTGATTTTCACATTTGTAAAATTTTATGTATCCAGCTCAAACAGTTACTATATGGACAATGTAGCTTTTCTTAATATTAAACAAACTATTTTTAAGAGTCCCTACAGAAATTGGGACCTAGACTACTAACTTTACCATGATTTTAGTGCCAAAATATGAGAATGAGAGCCTTGAAGGCATTTGCGATGTCATTTGAAACATTTTAATGGGAAGAACCACATTGTATTTAATCAACACTCACTAGTTTCCACCATCATTTACATGCATTTATCAAAATCTATTTCTTATTTATAACTAAGTCACAGTCCTTGGACTACATAGGCCATATTTGTGTATGAATGTCTGCACACTTGGCATGCACAATACGTTTATTAACAGCTGCTGAGCCCAATTCATGCGGGAAACTGACTACTACGCTGTCTACACCCGGGTCGCTATCATTGCAATTGTCTTCTTCTTCACATATCATAATAATTTAATCCTAATAACCTCCCAATAGCCTATAGAGTCTTTTATGTAAGCTCTTCAATTTGTCTCTTTTCATTAATAATGTTGCCCCATGCTGTCAGGAGAGACATAGCAAGTGTTGTTCCGGTTTGTAAAGAAGAATGGTATTAACTTTAATAAGTGTTTAAGCCACATACCATTATCGTTAGCAAATACAAGTAGTAAGGTCTTTGAAAAATATTTATAAAAACATGTTTTTAAAGTATTGACTACTGGAGAACAAGCAGTATTCTCTCACCTTTATGTAAAATACTTGAATTCTATTGGTTATTTACAGTTAGACAAAACCCTTAAGCCTGTGCTAGTAGGGGTAAAATTCTTTAATACCACGCTTCTAACTTTTGATGGTTTCCAGTTATCCCATATATATACTGACTAAAAAAATTCAAAAAATTTGAGCCTCGACCCATGACCTTGATTGATCTTTATAACACATTCTTTTCTTGCAAGAATGACATATAGCGGGTACCTAATATAATGTGTGAAGGTTGATAGTAAGTAAAATTCTTGTTAGTACATCAAATGGGGAAGAATAGTTAAAAAGCATTTTGCGAAACAATTTTAATGACCTTGAAATATATATTTTGTTAGCCTAACATCGCACTAGCTAAACCACAATAACATTAATACTGAAAATTTATATTTTATCAAATTTGTGGCCTTGACCTTTTATCTGATGATCGTGACCCTATGACAATTGTGTTGCCCTGATATAGGCTACTCATGTGTAAAGTACGTTTAAGCAACGTTGATTGAAAATGAGAGACCATACAGTTGAAAAATGCTTTAAACAGTTTTGTTTACCTTTTTAAAACAATAAATGGGATAAACTAGAGGCAGTACATGTATCGCTTCTAGTGTCACTACCCACTAAAAGACCTGACAAGTTGTTTAGGAGTTGCATAGACAGATAGACAGAGAAACACAACCAACCAACATAATGTACTTGTCAAACATATTGGGCCAGTTTCTCGTGCTCGGGTTAAGTAACACCAGTTTATTGTATAACCTGAGGTTAACCCAAGGCTACGTAACACGCCGAAAACCTTAGCCTGTAGCCGTGGAC
>JAUTCZ010043010.1:0-12519 GCA_032273805.1 Melanodrymia brightae | reverse complement strand
AGGGGTCTTTTATGTGCACTTTCCCATAGACAGGATAGCACACACCACGGAATTTGATAAACCAGTCGTGTATCACTCGCTGGAACGGACAATAGCCCATAAAATGTTTATACATATTGATATTGTAAGCAACAAAAACGAAAGTAAAAATAAAAATGCTGTATTAGCCAGACGTGTTACAAATCGCTTTAGATCCGTAAGTTCGGTGGCACTCGTCTTAAAACACGTGACTATCCCTTTAAGTGCCGACCAAATTGTGTATAACAATAGCCGATGTCTTTTTTTCGGGCTGGGGTGTCGATAAACAACAATTTAACCATAATACTTTATATTTTACTGGTTGTTTTAGATAACTCTGCGGTGATTGCTGGCGTAACAGTGTCCTTCCTTCTGTGTATCGGTATGGTTGTCGGTTTCGTGTTTTTCTACAGGTGAGTTATGATAAACACTTGTAATATTCATACAGTTTATCTTAGTCTTGTATACACTAATGCTTAAACAAGCGGGTAATACTAGTATTGTATTTGGTGACCCCAAAAATCATATTATATTTTATTGCAAAATTTATATAGCCAGCCATTTACATGTATATCATTCATTAATATTGCTGAAAAGGCACAGCTACACATAATAAGAGAAATGTAGCAAATTTGATTTTTCTGATGTCTTCTACCAACACCACAATATTTCAAAACATGGTATAATCCGAAACACAATATATATCGGCATATACACTGGACAACTCTCAAACAACGGTATATTTCTATCAAGTAGTAATGGTTTTATTGTTAAAGGCACACCTCCCAGGTGGATTAATTTCATTTGTAACATAGATAATTTTTGCTTATTAAAGTTACCATTTATTTACGTTTTATTACTTACATTATCAATATCGATATTTGTATCGTTTGTAGTAGCTTAGTATTATAATAGTCCTTGGCCTTTTGCTAACACTACATTAGTACAATACAAATTATTTGAGACAAAAGTATACATTAAGCTACTATAACTATCTGGATGACCAGAAACACATAGGATATACATACATGGATAATGGATGTTATAAGCAATAAGACGTAAGTAACTGTTAATGTTAATTCTATACAATTAGAAAGTTGCGCTTGAAGAAGACAAGTCGGATGTGGCTATTGGACAACAGTGAGGTGAAAATACGCCAGTCACGAGTCAGCTATGTTGCCAATCTACCACTACGTCCCGTACACCCCAGGAAGAAACTCATACGAATGGTATAAACGCTATTATATATATACTGTGCTGTTTCTTTTAACTTACTGCTGGTCACAGTGCAAGTGGAAAGAATTGGACATGCAAGCAATGTTTGTTGTTTGAAGATACATGACATTAATATTATTTTTTTAACAATATGGCAACCATTATTTGGGCAAAGAGTTTGAAAAGAGTTTTTGATCACCAACCCTATGTAAGCGTATCCAAGCTTCAAACACCTGATCTAAAGAATAGGAATGAATCAACCACTACCACATAGGCTACCGTTAGCAAGGTTTCTTCACAGATAGGACATCACATTACACCGAGAACAGGTTGGAACGGGATACTATCTAAAGGGATTACCCACGCTTCGCTATATATATTTATGTACAATAAAATAATTAATTTACTAATTATATAAAATATTACTTACATTATGTAATAGTAATGCTTGTCGTAGGTGGGAGACGCTCACCACATTGTTCCCGAAATCGTATACACACGATCATGGCAAAATACAGGGAAATATTGATTTGCTTATACATGTATTATAAATGTATCATATTAGTATTAACACTTCTACATTTCGCTTTCAGGAAACTCGAGGTACTCTTGGTTTTGGTTCAAATACAAGTCTGGATAGAAATATGCTGTTTGCTCCAATAGGAAATTATAGGGTGAGCATATACACAAGGTACTTTTTTCATTTAATGCTAAATGCGCTAGTGAAAAGTAGTTCACCTTGACGTTTCGTACACTACACATCGACATTCAACGAAGTATTACAGCAAGTTTGAAGATCACTAATTTTGTTAAAATAATAGTATGAAAGATACATGTATACACTGGCCAAGGTTTTCATGGTTGCATTCGTGGTAAAACTGTGCACTGTGCCTTTAAATTCTCTTCACCTTTCGAGTGGCTTTACCTTTGACGAATACAAATAGAAAGCATGTAATTATATATACTGTATTAGTATATTAACGTATAACGTTGATATCTCTCTATGTAGGGTTCTGTTGTGGCAGTGAAGACTATGCAACACCGATCTATCAAGCTCACACCGGAAATAGTAGCTGACTTAACAGTGGTATGTAAGGCTTCTTTATTTTTATAGAAAGCTATCACTAAGTGCAATAAAACTCACCTGCTATTATATATGCAAATAAAAAAGTGTATTGACCAATAAAAAGTGTATTGACCCTTTAGCGGTATTTTGAAGTTCAACTGACCTAACATCTGTGCATGTAAACTGAGCTGTTCTTCAGTAGTAGTTATATAATTTTTAGCTCACTGTTTGCAAGTTGTCTCAGGTTTCCAAACTTATTACTGTGATACGTACCGTACCTTGTGTTTATTTTTTTTAACCACTACATGTATTGCAAGATAATTGTGATGATTCGATACCAATAATCATTATGCCATTTTGGTCATTAGCATTATAAAAACAGCTGAGTTCCTCCAATGAGCTCAGATAAACAAAATATGATGCAGTATCAATAATTATGATGTCGAATTACATATAGCATGCCCGGCCTCCAAATCATGTTCTATTATAACAGTAAAGCTGATATTTTAATGCGGAACGGGTTTCACTTTTATGATTAATCACATTTACTATAACATGATTTAATATGACATTTGGAAGCACAAATATGGAGGCAAATGAAACATTGTTAAACAGGTATTGCTGATATATATGAATAAAAATATTTTAAAAAACAAAAATAATAATATTATTATACAAAAGTATGATTAAAAAGTAAGTAATTATTTTACTTTCAGCTGAAAGAGTTCCAACACGATAATCTAAACCAGTTCATTGGTTGCAGCATGTCGCCTAGCAACACGTATGTGCTCTTCAAGTACTGCAGTAAAGGCAGTCTGCAGGTCTGAACTTGTGTTGGTTCCACTAATTAACATAGCCTATGATTCATTGATTGGCGATTTGTTTTATAGAGTTTGTACTTTGTATGTTCAAGTCGCCCTCTTGTTGAAAACTTCTCCCTCGCAATGGTAGGAGGGAGAAGTCACTTCTCCTATAAATCTGACCTAGCTCGAGGCCTGCATAGTCTATGACATCAGGAACGTCACACCTACACAATATGGTTTTGTATTAAATAATACGTGTCGAAACACGCTGTCGTTTTAAACAGTGTGTGAGCTACATAAACCAGAAACAATTTCCTCTTAGTTAATCCCAAGTTTTATGTTATAGTATTGCCCTGCTAACACATAATATTATTGTAACTATAAAGTAAAATAAATAGATAAATGAACACTAATGTATTGTACTAAATATCCCTCTCCCTGAAGCTGCGTGAAATCTAAACGACAAAACATAGATATGGCCAATGCGTATCTCTGAACAACGCAGAGTCAAAAGGATATTGTAACAAAGTCGAGATGGCATGTACTCACGAATCAAAGCCAAAGCAGTGATGTATCCATGAAAGCCCTTTACTTATATTTATTAATATAATCGTAGTGTCCTTGCGTTTACAACATGCATGTGTTTATTATTTTTCAGGACGTCTTAGAAAACGACGATATAAACATTGACTGGATGTTTAAATTATCATTTGCTACAGATTTATCAAAGGTACACATAGAAATCTGAACAATAACACCACTAACCTAGTTAAATTCGTTATCGGTCCAAGGCAGATTCAAAACATTGGCACAAAAAACCCATATAATACCATGCAAACAGAAAGAAATATAATGCCACATGAGTTAGTTATAACTTATTATCGTGCTGTGTCCAATTAAGTTTCAAGCGCGTCTGTCATGATCACAAAGTCCAACTGTCACGACTGCCTGTCTGGGACAGAAGTATGAGAGAGCAAACCCAATACTAATATTTAAGTAGCAAGGGATCTTTTATATGCACTTTCCCACAGGCAGGACAATACATGCCAGATATTTTGTTGAACCAATCATTGTACACTGGTCGGTGTAAGTGGAAGAGCACCTACCAATTGAGGCTTGTGGAGAACTGACTCTGGGTTGGAGTCAGTAATTGGATTAAACATCCCATATGCCATGAATGGGATTCGAACCCAGTACCTACCAGTCTTAAGCCCGATGCGTTAACCACTGCGCTACGGAGGCCGGTACTTTGGTGACATTGTGTGTCCCTAGAAGACATCCTCGTGGAATTTCTAAACCATTTTTCGTGTTCTTCTCTTTATCAGTTTGCTTTTGTTCAGATCAGATTCTGTCCGATAGTTCCTTATTGACGATTCTTACCATGACTAACAATATAAATACCAAGTGTATAGTTGCGATTCGAACCGACTACGCTGATTCGCATGTTCGTTGATTGTCCAAGGCCATAATATTAACCCGCTCGGTCAACCAGATCATCTATTAAAACACGTCTTTAACTATTGTGTCATAAAATAGGCTCAGAATGTCAACCAAAACACTTTTTGAAAGTTTTCACCAGTCCACGAATGTTATAACACTGATGAAAGATATCAGGAAACCACGCCTGAGTCACAATAACATGGCAATGTTCAAAATCGTTATGCAATGAAAATGCCATAAAGTATATAAAAAGTGTATGTCGTGTCGCAAAAACAAGCTTTGTTACCACTTACACTTTTTAATTAACATTATGCTTAATAGTTTAGGTCAGAACTGGTTAAAAAGTTCGCAATAATATCGCAAACTAGAAATTAGAATTTTCTATTTAAAAATGTTCATACATCACAAAACTAAGTTTGTTGTATTAGGGTATGGAGTACATACACAAGAGTGTTTTGCGGTCGCATGGTAACCTAAAATCCAGCAATTGCGTCATCGACAGCAGATGGGTGCTGAAAGTTACAGATTATGGCGCGGTGACATCGCAACTACAAGAACCAGATGTTGAAGTCAGGGAACATGAATACTATAGCAGTGAGCATGTTAAAGTTTAATACATTCGGCATTTAATCTGATTACGTGTTTATATCCAAGTGAGGTTCAAGCACGTCTGCCATGGGCCTGCCGTCCAGTTGCCTCAACATCCTGTCGAGGACAGGTGTTAGTGTGATAGAGGTAGCCCACTATTATTTGATAAGTAGCAAGGGATCTTTTATATGCACTTTCTTACAGACAGGATAGTACATACCACGACCTTTGCTATCCAGTAGTTGAACACTGGCCGGTGGTAAGTAGTGTACCCACTAAGAATTGCGAAGTACTTACTAGGGTTGGAATTGGTGTAAAAGGAACGCAAGTCCGGTAGTAATGAAACTCTGGTAATATAACAAAATAGATTGAACAATAAAATGAACTTTTACGGAATGAAACAAATAGCCTGAAACATAAAACGAGATATTATCTACAAGTCCTATTGTTAGTAAGGAAACAAAACTAGGATATTTATGTAAGTCTACTTTGAATTAAGAATACTAGGTATATAGACCCGAGTGCGTTGTACATTGTGTCGGACCTCGATTCCTACAGACTTTTACTCCATTTACATCAGATCCATCATCCGCTACCTGGCTATAGTCCGCTGTCTAGGTAGCGAGTGATGAATCTGATGTTAATCAGATTGCCGTATAAAAGGAATAAAAGTATGTAGATGGCCTTTATCGCAAAACTCGGAAGTGTGCCATAATTTTGTAAATCTGAAACTTCAGAGTTGTTGTGGACTGCCCCGGAGCTGTTACGAATGGAGAAACGACCACCCAAAGGATCTCAGGAGGGAGATGTTTACAGCTTTGCCATTATTCTTTCTGAAATTATGCTCAGATGTGGAGCATATTATTACAACAACGTTCCATCCAAAGGTAAATTTAAAACTTACATACATGTATATGCAACTATCAGTCTATGCGCAATACAGATATATTCAGCAGAAAAGCAATTGACAAAGGTGCTGGAAGATCATGTTGAACCCGTCCTATCAGAACAAATGCTGAACCATTAGAATATCTGTATACAACTTTTTATATCTTCTAGCGATTGCAATACATTTAATGTACTAGTATTTAATCAAAATTAGAACTGGTTAAGAAGTTTGTGAGTCAAGGTCCAAATTTCCTATATCGTTTGGAAAAGAAATGTATTCATAAATTAAAGATAATAGAAACATATTACAATATTTAACACCCGACCTGTGTTAACGTAAATGTTTTGTTTTGGAAATACTTTCAGACATTTTGTTTTATAACATATTTATATCCTGTATATATGTTTGTAATTTGTCTTGTATTATAGAGATCATCACAAGAGTGCGAAACGGGGAAGAACCTATCTACAGACCAAAGGTGTTTGACGACTGTGACGTGATGGACAAATCCATGCGTCTCATGACCACATGTTGGCAGGAGAACCCAGAAACAAGACCTACGTTTTACCAAATAAAGAAAGGTGTTATAGATCTCAATGGCGGAAAGTAAGTAATACATTAAAGACCCTCGGTCACTCCCTTTGGCGTCAGACGTTTCCGTTCTGCTGCATCTCCAACCAATAGGGTGAACTAATTAACTGTAGGTTTGGTGACGTATGCGTACCATGTTAACAAGAAATTTAACGTAATAATAGTATAACAGTTTGACATTTCTGTTGATGTTTATCATCATAAATTATAATAAATAGAGCTTTAGATGGCGTCAATCTTCAAATTCCGGCGTGTGCCTTTAAAGTCTAACTAACAGAATTATAAAATTGTATCTTGTGTTCTGTTTGTCATGCGCAGAAAGACATCAATTCTGGACAATATGATACAGCTACTGGAAGCATACAGCAACGACCTTGAATATCTTGTTGCAGAACGAACCGATGAGTTGGCTCAAGAAAAGCGCAAGACGGACAGACTGTTGTATCAGATGCTTCCACCGTACGTTGTATGGATTACGATATTAGCTTGTATAAATGGTAATACGTTCTGTATAAATTACACTCTGATGTGCAAAGTCCGAAATTCGTCATAACACTTTTATTTCTTTTGTGTCAATTTTGAGTTTGTAAATAAAATTAATCAGGCAATCCCACACAGCCCCTTACATCGTTGGACCTCTTATTCAATTTACTAGTACACCCTGCTTCGTAATTTGGCGATTTTTGTAAAAACAAACGTGCAATACACAAGTATCCTTCACATTGTTTCAAGAATACTAAACACGTGTGTAGGCCGAAAACTCATTCTTTTTGCCATGTCTTCATTAATGTTCTCTCCTGGGTAAGGTCGAATATCCATATTTTAGGGAGAAAGTTGCATCTCCGATAATTCAATGGGCACGTGCATCTTATAGAACTTTGTCATATTTTGTCCCTGTTCTAATGAATTGGCAAAGATACGACCGTCACTGTTCTAACATCTATTAATAGACGGAATGATAGTGACCATTCAAATATTACATATCACTCTCAGGGAAAGGAATTCCTCGGCGAATCATTTCTCACACGTGATAGCAAAAAGTCTCAGTTATAGAATCACAAGACGCCGTTCTGCTTAGAACTAACATTTTATCTATGTAAGAATATGTTGTTGTTGTTGTTGTTATAATTATAATACACTGTTTAACAGTAGCAAAATCATTACAAGTATTCACTATGCTAAGGCATACTTGGCGTCTAAACGAAATTGGCAAGTAATCCTGTATTATAATAATGCTTTTTCTAGATCTGTTGCGAACCAGCTAAAAAGTGGACTTTCTGTGGTTCCTGAAACCTTTGAAGACGTATCAATTTTCTTTTCTGATATTGTTGGATTTACATGTATTGCTGGGAAGAGTGAACCACTTGATGTAAGCACAGAATCAAAATGGTCATAATTATGAATTGCAATTTGGTTTTCAAACTAATACATTCAGAACATCGTTTTCCATGTATTTTCCATCAGCGTTAGAAATACAATCAAAATAAAAGTTCACTATGCACCATCGGTTTAATACATTGATCTTTGCATCTATAGATTCAAAACTACATGCCGACAAATATGTGATATAAAGTAGAGGGCAGATCAGCAAGTTTATACTAGTAGGGGTCGAATTTGATAAATTTTATTCTTCTCTAACATTTATTTGATCCAACTGGCTAAAATGTTTTCCAAATATGGCAGCTTTAGTATTAATTTTATGTATACAGTATATAATAATTTGTTGAGTTTGTATTTGCAGGTTGTGGACTTATTGAACGACTTGTATACGACTTTTGATGGAATTATTTCGAGACATGATGTGTATAAGGTAACACTTTCTGTAGCTCATATTACCTTCAGCAACAAACTGTTTTCTAGACATTATTAATACTATAATAATTCTAACCCCAAACATAAAATGCTGATATATTGATAATTTTCAACTCTTTAAAATCTGTGTCAATACAATAATTACAATTTAAATTAGTAATTCAACTACTTTGCCCGCATTTTTTACGCTATAAACTGCGCAGCCTCTTGAACATTACGTAAGGCTTGTGCAAATTCACTTCCACTGCCAATCCAGGGTAGTAGTGTTATTAAATAGGAAATCCACTACTCCCATTTGATAAGCAGCAAGGGATTTTTATGTGCACTATTCCATGAACCGGATGGAATAAACCACGGCCTTTATTACACCAATTTTGGACCACTGGTTAAATACACCATGGAGGCCGGTCACGAGGTATGAAGTTTGAAAAACACTACTGATATTAATTTGCAAATGTTGTGAATCATTACTATGTACCGTGCACTGTGGTAGGGAAAAATTCTTATTGCAAGTATGTGTATCATATTCACAATGTGTCGTCATAATATTTAATATTTTTTATACAATCGTTTAATATATTTAGTATATTAATCGTTATTTTTTTAATATGATTTTTGATACAATTATTATTGGTTGTTGTTGTTTGAAGGTTGAAACTATCGGCGATGCGTACATGTGTGCAAGTGGTCTGCCTCGACGTAATGGCAAACGTCACAGTGGGGAGATTGCTAACATGGCGCTAGATCTGATCAGCGCAGTGACACGCTTCAAAATCAGCCACTTGCCAGAGGAGAAACTTCACTTGCGAGTAGGCCTGCACACAGGGTCGTGCGCGGCGGGGGTGGTGGGGCGCATCATGCCACGGTACTGTCTGTTCGGAGACACCGTCAACATGGCAAGTCGAATGGAATCCACCAGTAAAGGTTAGTTAGTTTATAAGTTAGTCATAATTTACTCGTACACCCACTCGCCACGAGTACAGCCTCGGCACTGGGTTCCGGCCTTTGATGGCGGACCGAACCCACGGCGGGGGTGGTGGGGCGCATCATGCCACGGTACTGTCTGTTTGGAGACACCGTCAACATGGCAAGTCGAATGGAATCCACCAGTAAAGGTTAGTTAGTTTATAAGTTACAGTCAAACCTACTTGAGTGGTCTCCTGTATTAAGCAACAACCTGTCTTAAAGGGTCACCATAATATTCTCCCAAATCATCAATTTTAGTGTATTACGACCTCTATTAAGCAACCACCTGTCTTAAGAGGCCATTTGTTGTTACTCCCTTAGATGGCTGCTTAAGACAGGTTTGACTGTATATCTATGTGTTACTGAAAAGTCGGAAATAATCATAGGTCACACTATAAAATTTTGATTTGTGGGACGTAAAGGGAACCGGAGCTAAAATCATTATGACAAATATTTGGTTCCTATATCGATGAATTAATTATACTGTAAGAAATTTAAACTTGTTTTGTACCATGCAACAAATAGAAAATAATTATTATTCGTGCAGCTTACAATGCTGTGACGCCATACATGAACCTGATAACACACAATATCACATTTATTGAGATATTAGCATCAATGGACATTGCACTTATAATGTATGTACTCTATAATTATGAAAATCCTGGGTACAAAAATATCTTACATATACATGTAGGTGGCAGTAGTATTTGAAACAAAACATTATTATCACGTTTTCATATTTTGTTTGGCCATTTTTGCATTATTATGATAGATTATCATGAGATCATTTTCAAATCATAAAAGGATGTTATGCAAAAGGTTTTACAACAGTTGAGCCCATTTGTGGTGCACAAATATCAGAATTACAATGACCTAATTTCAACTGCAATTTTCTCAGTTTCATAAAACTGTGAGTTATAAAGTTCATGCATGGGGCCACAGAATGATATTCAACATACACACGACTTTATTTTTCGTTGATAAAATTAAACTTCCCATACACTGGAACTGATGAGACAATTTACTATTGTTGACGTTGATTGACTTTTTTTTCATTTTAATCATAAAGAGCTAGAAATAATTATGTTGCATTAGATTCGAAATCACGGTGGAATTGGTTTTAAAACTAGGAATTGTGGTTTTGTATACACACCCTGTGTGTTCGTGTTTGCAGTATAATGATAACAAACAGTTTAAAATGTTACAAATTGCACGAGCTACACAACCATAGTGGCATTCGTTTTTAAAACTAGGCATTGTGACTTTAATACAAAATTTTGTGGAATTGTTCCTATTTAAAGGGTTTTATTTCTTGATATCTCATATGCTCAGTTGTTTTATGTAATTATAAAACAAATATATTCTATCTGACTTTCATAGCCCCGCGTTTGAAAGAAATATGACAGCAGATAAATATATGTCTATTTAATGCAACATATTTACGTGGAATAATATCGTTCCTGTTTGAGCGTTTTATTTCTCGATATTTCACATACTTAGTTGTTTTATGTAATTATCAGACAAATAATTATATCCTATCTGACTTTCATAGCTCCGCGTTTGATATGAGATTATTCCTGTTTAAAAGTTTTATTTCTTGATATCTCATAATATGGTCAGAGTTGCTTTATGTAATTATAAAACAAACATAATTCTATCTGACTTTCATAGCCGCGTTTGACAGCAATATGACAAAATCAAATACATGTACATGTATATGTCTGTTTAATACAACATGTTGTGGAATTATTCTAGTTTAAAAGTTTTATTTCTTGATATTTCACGTACCCAAAGTTGTTTTATGTAATTATAAAACAGATATATGCTATCTGACTTTCATAGCCGCGTTTGACAGCAATATGACAGCAGATAAATATATGTCTATCTAATGCAACATATTTACGTGGAATAATAATTATTGTTCCTGTTTAAAAGTTTTATTTCTTGATATTTCACGTACCCAAAGTTGTTTTATGTAATTATAAAACAAATATATGCTATCTGACTTTCATAGCTCGGCGCTTGATAGAAATATGACAGGAGATAAATAGCGCAAACAAAGACTAATATAGGTCTATTTAAAACCGCTGAAAGGGAAACGTCGACCCGAAGCGTAAACTAATTTAGAGCCGCGATAGCGTAGAAAAACATGACAAATTCATGAGATTAAAAAAGGATAATATTGAAGTATCCCCTATTCATCGAGACCCAGATGACACGCCGGGGTGCGCTGTGGTCCCCGTCACCTTGACAACAACGTTGAGCGAGTTGAGGAATTCGTCCTAATCACCCGCCTGCCGTGTGAAGTAGGAACGACTTGCCAGGGGAGACAATTCACACACAAAAGAGTCCGCTCGCTTCACTGAACCCCATTCTTGTAGATTTGGGCGATGCTTACGACGTCGGTACGGATTTGCGTTCCCGTTCTGACAGTTTCGAGAAGTGATGGGTCATTTTGAGCTCGTCGCTTTCCGACGCATACGTCTTCCGGGCGTGCAGATATAAAAAAATATAGGACCTTTGTGTGGGTTTCTTTACATGTGCCAGGCCGGTAATAAACACAACCAGAAAGAGGGTCGACTGCATACAATAGGATTTAATGGTAAATTTAACAAGTCGAAACAGATCAAAATTTAAGAAAACTCTCATAGAAAACTATGACCCGTGAAATACGTATCAGATTTAGTTTTTACTTTATCAGTGCAAAAATCGAAGTACACCCGTCGATTTGGACAATATTTATGCTTTTTTTCTTTTACATTACGTTTCAATTCATGTTTGATTCACAGCCACACATCGCACTTTCGTTCTTTTTCAGAGGATTTTTCAAAAAATTTACATACGATTTTTGCAGTATTTTAATTTTTTATGGATAACCCGATACGAAAAACAGATTTACAATGCAATCTATTTAAAGAACCGTATTAAATATAACGTCTACTATGGCAATGGTTGATAATACAATCTATTTAAATAACCGTGTTAACGGTAAAGTCTACTATGGCAATGATTTGATAATACAATCTATTAAAAGAAGCGTATTAAATATATAGTCTACTATGGCAATGATTTGATAATACAATCTATTAAAAGAAGCGTATTAAATATATAGTCTACTATGGCAATGA